>JAQZBX010053888.1:0-18778 GCA_029593785.1 Cabassous unicinctus | reverse complement strand
TTGCCATAAGAGCATTCCCAGCTTTGTACTTTCAACCACATACCCTCAAATCCCGTGTTCACCTGGTCCTTCTCCCAACCCTCCCCCCAGTACCCTGGACCTTCTAACCCACCCTTCCCGATCTACTCACCTGTCAACCCGGCACCACCCAACCCAATAATATCACTACCCTTCTGTCCTATCCCTTCAATACACAACTACACTCTTTCAACTTACCATAGATTATGTTCGTATGGGTGATGGCTCACAACCTTCTCCTCTCTTTCTATTTCTTGTAAACCAATAGCTCTCTGAGACTGCTCAATTTCCTTAATTCATATCAGTGAGATCATGTACTGTTCATCCTTCAATGTCTGGCTTGCTTCACTCAACATAAGGTCCTCAAGATTCATCCATGTAATCCTGTGTGTTAGCACTTTATTCCTTCTTACAGCTGAGGAATATTCCATTATATGCATGTACCACATTTTGTTTATCCATTCATCTGTTGATGGGCACCTGGGTTGATTCTGACTTTTGGCAATAGTGAATAATGCTGCTATGAACATTGGTGTGCATATATCTGTGTCTTTGCTTTCAATTTTTCTGGGTATATACCCAGCAGTGGAATTCCTGGATCATATGGAAGTTCTATAATTAGTTTTTTGAGGAACTGCCAAACTGTCCTCAACAATGGCTGGACCATTCTACATTCCCACCAGCAGTGGATGAGGGTTCCCATTCCTCCACGTCCTCTCTAACATTTATAGTCCGCTGGTTTTTTTAGTAGCCGCCATTCTAATGGGTGTAAGATTATATCTCATTGTAGTTTTGATTTGCATTTCCCTAGTAGCTAGTGATGTTGAGCATCTTTTCATCTGTTTTTTAGCCATTTGTATTTCTTCCTTGGAGAAGTGTCTTTTCAGGTCACTTGCCCATTTTTTAAATGGGTTGTTTTTCTTTTTGTTTTTGAGTTATAGGACTTCTTTATATATGCAGGATATTAGGCTCATATCAGATATATGGTTGCCAAATATTTTCTCCCATTGGGTAAGGCTGCCTTTTTACTTTCTTGATAACATCCTTTGAGGTGCAAAAGTTTTTCATTTTGAGGAGATCCCATTTATCTATTGTTTCTTTTGCTGCTCGTGCTTTGGGTGTGAAGTTCATGAAACCATTTTCTATTACAAGGTCCTGTAGATGCTTCCCTACATTATCTTCCAAGGTCTTTATGGTCTTGGTTCTTATATTTAGATCTTTGATCCATGTTGAGTTGATTTTTGTTTAAGGTGTGAGATGGTGTTCCTCTCTCATTCTTTTGGATATGAATATCCAGTTCTCCAAGCACCATTTGTTGAAGAGACCATTCTCTCCCAACTGAGTGGGCTTGGTGGCCTTGTTGAATATCAGATGACTGTATACACGAGGATCTGTATCAGAACTCTCAATTTGGTTCCATTGGTCGGTATGTCTATCCTTGTGCCAATACCATGCAGTTTTGACCACTGTAGCTTTGTAGTATGTTTTAAAGTCAGGTAGTGTGATACCTTCAATTTCAGTTTTCTTTTTCAATATGTCCTTGGCAATTTGGGGCCTCTTACTCTTCCAAATAAATTTTGTAGTTAGATTTCCAATTCATTAAAAAATGCTGTGTTGATTTTTATTGGGATTGCATTAAATTTGTAGATTAGTTTGGGTAGGACAGACATCTTAATGATGTTTAGTCTTCCTATCCATGAACAGGGAGTATTCTTCCATTTATTTAAGTCTTCTTTGATTTCCTTTAACAGTGTTGTGTAGTTTTCTGTATGTAAGTTCTTTACATCTTTAGTTAAATTTATTCTTAGGTATTTTATTCCTTTAGTTACTATTGTAAATGGTATTTTTTTCTTGATTTCCTCCTCATATTGCTCATTATTGGTGTACAGAAATGTTACTGATTTTTGAGCATTGATCTTATAGCCTGTGACTTTACTGAACTCATAAGTTCTAGAAGCTTTGTTGAAGATTTCTCAGGGCTTTCTGTATAGGATCATGTTATCTGCAAATAGTGAAATTTTTAATTCTTCCTTTCCAATTTTGATGCCTTTTATATCTTTTTCTTGCTTCAGTGCTCAAGTAAGTACTTCTAAGACAATGTTAAATAGGAGCGGTGATAGTGGGCATCCTTGTCTTGTTTCTCATCTTAGAGGGAAAGCTTTTAGGATTTCACCATTGAAGATGGTGTTAGCTGTGGGTTTTTCATATATATCCTTTATCATGTTCAGAAAGTTTCCTTCTATCCCTATCTTTTGCAGTGTTTTTAATCAGGAAAAGGTGCTGTATTTTGTTGAATGCTTTTTCTGCGTCTATAGAGATAATCACATGATTTTTTTCTTTCAATCTGTTTATGTGGTGTATTACATTGATTGATTTTCTTATGTTGAACCATCCTTGCATTCCCAGGATGAAACCCACTTCATCATGGTGTATAATTCGTTTGATATGTTGTTGAATGCGATTAGCAAGTATTTTGCTTAGGATTTTAACATCTAGGTTCATTAGAGAGATTGGTCTGTCATTTTCCTTTCTTGTGGCATCTTTGTTTTGCTTTGGTATTAGGGTAATGTTGGCATCATAGAATGAGTTAGGCAATGTTCATTCTACCTCTATTTTTGGAAGAGCTTAAGCAGGATTGGTTTTAGCTCTTTCCAGAATGTTTGGTAGAATTCACCTGTGAAGCCGTCTGGTCCTGGACTCTTCTCAGTTGGTCGGTTTTTGATGACTGAGTCTATCTATCTCTTTACTTGTAATTGGACTGTTGAGCTCATCAGTTTCTTCTTTTGTCAATGTTGGCTGCTTGTGAGTTTGTAGGAATTTGTCCATTTCCTCTAAATTATCATTCTTGTTGACATAAACTTTTTCAAAGTATCCTCTTATAGTACTCTGTATTTCTGTGGGGTTAGGGGTGATAGCCCTTTCCTTGTTTCTTATTTTGTGTATTTGCATCTGCTCTTTCTTTTTCTTTGTTAGTCTGGCTAAGGGTTTGTCAATTTTATTGATCTTCTCGAAGAACCAGCTTTTGGTTTTGTTTATTTTTCCAGTGCTTTCTTATTTTCTATTTTGTTTAGTTCTGCTATAATCTTTGTTATTTCTTTCTACTTCCTTTGGGGTTAGTTTTTTGTTGTTTTTCCAATTCCTCAGGTGTGCAGTTATGTCTTCAATTTTAGCTCTTTTTTGTTTTTTGATATATGCATTTATGGCTATGTAGTTCCCTCTCAGTACATGTTTGGCTGCATCCCATCGGTTTTGATATGTTGTGTTGTCGTTTTCATTCATTTCAAGGTAGTTACTGATTTCTTTTGAGATTTCCTCCTTGACCCACTGTTTGTCTATGAGTGTGTGGTTTAACTTCCATATCTTTAGGCCTAATCTGGTTCTCTGGCCCTTAGTGATTTCCAATTTCATTCCATTGTGATCAGAGAAATTACTTTGTATAATCTCAATCTTTCTGAATTCATTGAGAGTTGTTCTGTGGCCTAGAATGTGGTCTATCTTGGAGTATGATCCATTTGCACTCAAGAGGAATGTATATCCTGCTATATTTGGGTGTAGCATTCTGTATATGTCTATTAGATCCAGCTCCTCTAATGTATTATTCAGAGTCTTTGTTTCTCTATTGATTCTCTGTCAAGATGTTCTGTCTAATGGTGATAATGATGTATTAAAGTCCGCCAGTATAAATGTAGAGGCATCTATTTCTCCACTTAGTCTTTCCAGTGTTTGCCTCATGTATTTTGAGGCGCCCTGATTAGGTGCATAAATGTTTATGATTGTTCTTTCTTCTTGAAAGATTAACCCTTTTACTAATATATAGTGTCCGTCTTTGTCTCTTATAATAGTTTTGCATTTAAAGTCTATTTTGTCTGAGATTAGAATAGCTACTCCTGCCCTTTTTTGGTTGCTTGCTTGTAAAATTGTTTTCCAGCCATTCACTTTCAGCCTCCTTGAATCCCTGGGTCTAAGGTGGGTTTCTTGTAGACAACATATAGATGGGTCATAGTTCCTTCTCCATTCTGCCAATCTGTGTCTCTTGACTGGTGAGTTTAATCCATTAACATTCAGTGTTATTACTCTCAAGGAATTTCTTACATCAGGCATATTTTCTTTGGGTTTATGTATTTCATATGTTGTTTTTGTTTCTCTTTTTAGTTGTTCTTACACTCTCCTCCAACTCTCTCTCTCCTGGTTTTTCCTTTCAACCTGTAGAACTTCCTTTAGTATTTCTGAAGGGCAGATTTCTTATTGGTATACTCTCTTAATTTCTGTTTATCTGTGAATATTTTGAACTCTCCATAATTTTTGAATGCCAGCTTTGCTGGATAAAGAATTCTCGGCTGGAAGTTTTTTTCTTTGAGTACCTTGACTATGTCATACCACTGTCTTCTTGCCTCCATGGTTTCAGATGAGAAATCAGCACTTAATCTTATTGAGCATCCCTTGTATGTGATGGTTCTCTATTCTCTTGCTGCCTTGAGTATTTTCTCTTTGTCTTGAGCATTGGACATTTTAACAAGTATATGTCCTGGAGTAGACCTGTTGGGATTTCTACTGTTTGGGGTACACTGTGCTTCCTGGACCGTTATCTTTTTATGTATGTTTACAGTTTCTTCACTATATTCTCCCAGTATCTTCTTGACATCCTTAATCTCTTCCTTCACTTCATTAAGTTGGTCCATGGTATTTGTTTGGACAGCTTTGATTAGTTGTTCGAGGTTCTGCATCTATCTGGTTTTTGGTTTGTTCATTGGATTGGTCCAAGTCTTCCTGTTTCTTAGTATGGCTTGTAATTTTTTGTTGCCCTCTGGTCATCTTTTTATCTTGATGGGTTTATTCAGTTGATTAGCTTCTCTCTCTGCTCTAGAGTTTTATTTAGCTGCTGTTTTTCTGTGTGTGTTAAGTTTTCTCTTTGACACTTTGTTTTTCTTCTTCTATTTCCTTGCTGTTTTCTATGTTCCCTTGAAGGAAAAACATTAGGGCCAGAGAAAGAGAAAGAGGTAAGAAAAGAAAAAGGATAATAGTAATAATAATAATAAAAGTTAGAAGAGGGGCTGTATAAGACTTAGTAAAATGAATATTTAACTCATGTAAGCAGTGCAGAGTAATAGGAATTAAAGAAGTAGAGTACCTACAATGAAATGGGGAACTGAGTAGAGAAAAATATATAGAATGATTTAAAAGGCCAGAATGATGATGAGGAGAGAGAAAGAGAAAAGAAAGGACAGAAAGAAAAAAGTTAATAAAAAAAGAAAACAGAATAGGCAAGATAGAAATTGAAACCAGAAAAGTTGAGGACTAAGTAAATAAATGTGGAATGTAAGAATCACAACAGAAAGCAGAAGATAGAAAGATGAAAGAAGGAAAAGAGATAGCATTGGTAGATAAAATCAGTATACACAGAAAATGGGAAATCAAGGAAGAAGAAGCACAGCAAAGAAGAAACAAGCTAGCAGCACTAATTTAAAAAAAGGGGGGGGGTGGGAGGAAAGAGGAAGGAAAAATACGAAACAAACACACAAGCAAGCAGTCGAACAAAGCTGAGGAAGAAGAGCGTTCCTTCTTGGGCCCTTGTGGAGCTTCTCAGGATGCCTGTGTCCATCAATCAATTACCCTGTAGGCTTCTCTCTGCAGATTTTGAGGTGGGTTTTAGTGAGTAAACTAAGTTAAATTTTTCTTTAAAAGTAACATTTTAAAAAAATTATTTTTGGAAAAATAAGGGACCCAAAAGAAGCTAGTACAAAAATAATGTGTATGTTTTCCCTGTCCTAGAGTATCAGTTGGATGTTAGTTATCCCGGTGGGTCACTACTCTTGGAGGAGCTGGGAATCAAACTAGGGACCTCAGATATTCAAGGTGGAAACTCCTCTACTGAGCTACCTTTCTAATTGGGTCGGTTAGCTCTTTGGAAAGCTATTCAGTCACTTTCCCTTGGGCAGGTTTGAGTCTCCTAGGGCAGCAGAATTCAGCAGGCTGTGTGAGCAGAGCACCCCCTCCTGTTTCCTGGTCAGGTTGAGTTCCCTTTTGAAATTCAAATGGGAGCCTGATGTCTGAGTTCACCGCACAAAAATAATTCTCAAGCCTTTTCTAGACCACCCCCTCCTCCCAGGGGACCCTAAATAGGCTCTTGGAATCTTTAATATTAAGTGCTTCCTACTGCTTGACTCCCTTAGGGGAGATGAAATTCTGATAGCCCTCAGGACAGAGCTATTAAATTGGCTGACTCTGCCCTCTCTCAGGCCAAGTCTCTGTATCCCAGGGCAGTTAGGTAAATCAGGCTTCTTCAGCAGATTCGCTTCTCCCCTCTCCCTGGTGCCACCTCAAGCTGGCTGGTGTGCTCCCCAAAGCTCAAAGAGGGTCCAGGCAACCAAACCCACAGAAAGGAAACCCCTCTCTACCCCTTGCCAGAACCCTCCCACTCTCGGAGAATGCTCCCTCTCGCTGGATGGCCGGCGGGAGTCGGGGCTCACCCTGGCCCCCTGCCCTGAGGGTGGGGCTTAGCTGTCCGTGATTTCCAGGCACAGGGCTAAAAACTCATGGTTTTATCTTGAGCAATCTATCTCCCTGTCCAGCTCCCTCCAGATCGATGCCCCAAAGGCTCTCACTCCGTTGGCTCCCAGAACAGCTCACTTGGACAAGATCCTGTCCCCAACTGGCCGTCTTTTGCGATAGAGATGGTAAGCATGCACTTAACCTGATGCCATCTTGCCAACCCCCCTCATGATATCTCAGATATTCTTTCTGTCCCTTTTCCATTCTCTTCTCCTTCTGGAACACTGATAACACGTATGTTTGTGCTTTTCATGTGTCATTCATTTCCCTGAGATCTTATTCCACTTTTTCCATTCTTTTCTCTATTTCTTCTCCTCTGTTTTCAAGTTCAGATGCTCTTTCCTGCAATTCACTAATTCTGTCCTCCACCAATTCAAATCTGGTGTTATATGCCACTAATGTGTTTTTAATCTCATCCATTTTGCCTTTCATTTCTATAAGTTCTGTTACTTTTCTTTGGAGGCTTTCAGATTGTTCTTTATGCTCACCCAATGTCTTCTTAACATCCTTTATCTCTTTAGTCATATTTTCTTCAGCTCCTTGAATTGATTTAGGAGATTTGTGTGAGTATCATTAATTATTTGTTTTAAATCCTGTGTCTCATCAGAATTTTTGATTTATTCCTCTTCCTATTCCTTACGATTGTAAATTTTTGCTGATGTCTAGGCTTGTGAATATATTGGTGAATTTACTCTGATGATCAGTTTCTCTCTCTTGCATAGTATTGTTTTGTGGCTCTTCTTTGATTTTTCATTCAACTTATTCTAAATCTTTAAAATTGTCCAATTTATGTATCAAAATATGACCAGCAATGCACTAGTGGGGCTCAGATCCACTCCCAGAGGCTTGGGACAAGACAAGTATTTTTTCTTCTTACAGTTTTCTGGCTGTCCAGCAGATGGGACTTGTCAGTTAATCTTTGAATGGACATGACTCTCTCAGCCTCTACTTGCCCATGATTATAGTCTGGCCTGGCCAGAACGAAGGTTCAAAATGGACTCTACTGGCCAAACTCACTGAAGAGAAACCACTCTCCACCTTCCCCTGTACTCTCCCTCCTCTCAGGGAGTAAGACATCTGTTTCCCTCTCAGTTGGCTGCATGAGCTATGGGTTTTATCCAGGCTGTTTGCCTTGAGAGTGGAGTTATGGGTTCTGTTCCTGGCTGCAGGGTTTAGTAACTCTTGGTTTTCATTTTGGCTTCTTCGTGTCTCTGTCCCTTGCCCTCCTGGGGGATACACAGCAATCTCCTGGTCTGCAGATTCCCAAAGCAGGTCCCTCAGACAACTTTTTGCCCTTCCTCCATTGGTTTTGTATGAGTGTTGAGCCCTGCCTACATTCTGAGTTTTAATTATACCATTTGTTCTTTCTAATAAGCCTGAGGATTGGGGGTGAAAAGCCAAATGAAAATGTTGCAAAATAATATATTTTTCATAATGTTTTCATTTGTTCTGTAAAGTGGGTTCCTTGGTCACTGTGAAATTCCAAGGGTATTCTCCAATTCCGAATTATTTTGCTTATAATAACTTTGTGACAGTAGCAACAGAAGCTTGTCTGTAGGAAAAGGATTTAGCTCAATGGGAGTACATACAAATTGTTATTAAAACATTTTTATATCTTTAGGATGGGAGTAGTTGTATAAAGTCCAGTTGCCAAATTTCAAGGTCCAATTGGTAAGGGAAAATGTTCTTGAAATGTATAGAAAGGTTTTTCTGAACTATGCTTGGGACAAATTAAATTATTGTGATATATTCTAATAGCTACTTTAGGGAATAGTTTCCATAAATATTGCTTCCCTCAGCTTACCATTTTATCAGTGTTGAAGTGAGTTATATTATAAATAATCTCCAAAATTCCTTTCTGGAGGCAATTAGGGAGGAGGACTGGTTTACCATTAGAGCAAAACCATAATTTTATTGCAGGCTTATAAAAGCAGATGGCATTTTGCCATCCCCTCCCACCCACCCCTAGAGATGGCTCCCTTGTTTGTTTGCTCGTTTTCTTCTTCTTTTCTTACTCTTTTTGCTTGTTGTCTGCTCATTGTCTGTTTGTTTTATTTTTAGGAGGCACCAGAACCGAAACTGGGACCTCCATGTGGGAGGTGGGCACTCAACTCTTGATCTACATCTGCTCCCTCCATTTGTTTTGTTTTTTTATCTCCTGAGGAGGAACATTTTGTTGAACCTCAAGGAGTAATTTTTTTATGTTTCCAATAGAATTATTTGGTTCAAAAGTCATTATAGAAACCTGAATAGGATTCAAATTTATAGCTGCCCTTTTTGCAGCTTTATCTGCAAATGATTTCCTCCATATTTGCCCAAGAATGACCAGGAAGTTTAATGATAGCCAGAGCCTTTCGTAACAGTATAGCATCTAGCAATCCATAACCTAAGAACTGTTTTTGTTCCTCTGTTAGAGGTTTAAAACCTTTGTTTCCATAACATCCTGAAATGAACAACCCCAAAGGTAACTATCCTTGTATATATTTGCTGTTTTTCTTTCTGCAAGGATACAAATTCTTGTGAAAGCAAAATGTTCAAATTGCTGGATAATATGCCATTAGATAAGGAATTTGCTTCTGTTATTTCATGGTTAGAAGTAAAGTTGGCTAGTAAAATAGGGAATCAATAGATGGATCTGGAACCTGGCAAGAAGTCCACGTGGACATCAGTACCTCAAGATGACTGCTGGAAGACCCTCACGAGATATCTGCCATTCAGAATGAGATTCCCTCTGGAAGCCAGGAGAAGCCCCTGATATTCGCCAGGGACATTATCATTGGGCCCACCTAGGGGATTGATGGGTGGGGTAATCAATCAAAACAGCCAACACCTGGAACTCCTCCCATGTTATTAGGAAAGGAATGGAATAATTAATGGTTTAAAAAGCAGGCGCAAAGGTCAAATCCCTCTTGTTCCTCTTGGCTTCTGTGCCCTGCTCTCGATGTGTCGTGCCCCCCCCCCGCCCCCGCATGGATCAACATGCAAGTAAAACCTGGGCATTTATAATCTATAATGGGAAATTGTAGTCTATAAATCAGCCCTGTTTATCACTCTTCAGCTGCTTACTCTCTACCAGGGACCCAGGATCTGTTATTTTCTCCAATTTCTCTTGCCTCCCTACCCTTAATAAATTACTGGCCTAACTAACCTGACGTGCTATTTCTGCAGCATGAGTCAAGAACCTAGACAAAATCCGGTAACAGAAGTATTAGCATATCCAAAAAAAATAGATTCTTGAATTATATATAAGGTAGGAATCATCTGTAAACCAGATAACATCTGCATTATCTATTGGGGTTTCTTGTACATCTGTTTGAGGGGTTAATAGATGGTCAGTTAAAGCTATGCAGTTGTGAGGAGTTTTGTCAAAAATAATAGAAAGTAAAGTAGCAGGATTAATGGTGTGAAAATGAACAAAGGAGACATTGGGAGGAGAAAGTAAGAGCTTTTCATGGAAAGTTAATCTGTTGGTAGAAAGGGCTTCAACAGAATGAAGGACATAATTAATGAAGATCCCATAATGAATTCTTCAATTGATTCTAAAAGTTTTGTCACAGCAGCAATGGCCCTCATGCAAGGGGAATTCCCCTGGCTCCAATATCCAATTGCTTGCTATAATATCCTAGAGGATATTGGTCTTTACACTTTTGTGTAAGGAGACCTAGGGCATTCCCTTCTCTCTTCCTGCACAGGGAGAAAAAAGGGTAATTTGTAATTAGCCTGTCTCAGAGCGGGAGTGCTGAGCAAACTATGCTTTATTTCCCTAAAGGTATTTTGACTAGTTTCATTCCAAATACGGGACTCAATTTGTTCAGTTTTAAGCAAGGCATAAAAGGTTGAGTCATCAAGGAAAAATTAGGAATCCAATTCCTACAATATCCTACAAGGCCTACAAATCCTCTTAATTGATGTTTGGTCTTGGGAGGATGCTTTGGATTTGGTCAAGGTCTAGAAGGTGGCCCTGAGGGCAGAGTTGGTGGGGCAGGAAGAATGTGGTCCATATCAATAGACAATGTGAACCATAAATGGGTTGGAATAGTATGTAAAAGAGGGTGCTATTTAAATTTTGTTTCTTTGACTGAAGGGACAAGAATATGTATGGGACTTAATTCCTTATCCTGGTCTGTTGAATCTGGTTCTAATAGTTCCAAATTAATTCAGCCCCCACCCCGCAGTTGGGAGAAAGATATGTGTGCTTGGAATAATCCATGGAAACTTCTTCAGAGAAGGTGAAATGGGGGCAGAAGGGACAAACAGAAATTGGTGAAGGCCTTGTAAATAGAGAGGGTAGCCCAATTCAGTTGTCTATGTTTTAGTCTTGCTTAGTTCTTCTGAAAGACCATTAACAAAAGTAGGATTAAATAGGGTAGAGGTTTCATAGTTATGGTCAAGACCTGAGAATTGTTTAAAGTTTTTTTTGAGCCAGTTATAATATTAATAATTGGACTCTTCAGGTTTTGGGTACATTGATTAATTTTTCTCCAATCAATAATTTGGGGAAAAATTTCAGGTGTGACCTTATGAAGTTTCTTAGCTAGCTTAAATGCTTCAGTTTTGTCAGTAGCCCATCATTTTGAAAAGTTGTTTAAGATATCTTTCCAATTAGCTTTGTATATCCAGATTTTGTCATGACCTTCATCAGAAGTCATGTGAATTAAATGGTAAATGTCTGAGTAGCCAGGCTCATAAGTCTGAATGATAAGATTGAATTCTTTGGCAAAACCTACTGGATCTTCAGTAAGAGTTCAGAAATCTTATCACTATAGAAGGGGAGTTAGGCTAGGCTAAGATATAGAAAAACAGGACAGGAGGGGTTTAAAGGAGTGTTAGAAAAGTCAGATTCAGGGCTTGCAAATATTTTTTCAAGCTTGGTAATACACTTATGAGGCAGGATACAATAGGGACCTAAGGAAGAAGGGGACAGAAAACCTAATAAGCATGGTAAGAGATTTTCTTTAGCCTGCTGGATCACACAGGCAAGTTAGGAAGGGGCAATTTACAGCACAAACACCCTGCAGCTTACAGCACACAACACACAGCCATGGGCTGCATTATTAGAAGGCAGCCAGCCACATCATTACATGGTAAGAAAAAGTGAAGGGGCAGGGGAGGCACCACCCCACCCCCTACCCACTTTCAGGTTACCTCATGCTTTGTGAACAGTAACCAGAGACCAATTGCCACCGGACAGTAACCCCTAAGCCTCTAGGAGAATCAAATCACTCAATAGAATTCCTCTGCTTTGTTTCAAATATGCCAATCGGCATAGGCCCTGGAGTCCTGTATCCCCATAAAACAGGGGACCCCAGGGCAGAACTTCGCATTTCTCTTCCTTGAGATTACCCGCCTTTATCCCTGAAGGTGCACTTTCTTTCTCTTGCTTTACTCCCCAGTAAATTCTTTACTTGCCTGATTCATTTTGTAGTTCATCCTTAAATTGTTTCTCTCGACAAAGCCGAGAACCTAGACACCAGCTCTGATAATACTTATATAAGTCTTTGTTAATTTAGTATTTGTTTCTTGAAGAGAGGCAATGTTAGAATTATTTTTACATTTGGAAGCATCCAAATACCAATTAAAATAAGAATCCTATTCAGGCTGCTTAATTTTAGAGCATCTATTTTTTAGCTGAGCACACAAATATTCCAATTTAGTCATATCAAAAGATCCCCATTGTGGCCATTATAATTCAAGATTTTCTCTAGTGTGCTAGGTCCAGCAGGATAAGATTTTACATGAGGCAGGGCCATAATTTTTGTGCATAAAGCCAGCTGGTGTGCTAGAAGGCAGTACACCATTAGAGTTCTTAGGAATTGGAACTCATTGTTTGAGTTCATTCTGATTCTGAGCAATCCTAAATCCTAAGCCTGAAAGAAAATCAAAAGAAAATCTTTGAGAAGATTAACAAAATTGATAAACCCTTAGCAAGATTAACAAAGAAAAAAGAGAGAAGATGCAAATAAATAAAATCAGAAATGAGAAGGGTGATATTACAACTGATCCAGCAGAAATAAAAGAGATCATAAATGGATACTATGAACAACTGTATGCAAACAAAGTAGACAACATTGATGAAATGGACACATTTCTGGAAACACATGAACAAACCACACTGATTCTAGAAATGAGCGATCTGAGGGGGAATTTAGGAAAAAATTTCATTTTCAATAGTGACTAAAAGAATAAAATATTTAGGAATAAATTTAACCAAGGACATAAAGGACCTGTATTCAGAAAACTGTAACACATTGCTGAAAGAAACCAGTGGTGATCTAAATAAAGGGAAGGATATTTTGTGTTCATGGGTTGGAAGACTAAATATTAAGATGTCAGTTCTACCCAAACTGACCTACAGGTTTAGCACAATCACAGTAAAAATTCCTGTATTATTCTTTGCTGAATTGGAAAAGCCTCATCAAATTTATCTGGAAGGGTAAGGGCCCCCAAATGGCTAAAAATATCTTTAAAAAGAAGACGGAAGTTGGAAGACTCTCACTTCCAGATTTTAAAGCATTTATCTAGCTACAGTGATAAAAACAGCATAGTCCTGGCATAAAGATAGATTGACCAATGGAATCAAATCTAGAGTTCAGAACTAGATCCTCATATCTATGGTCAAGTGATTTCTGATAAGGTTGTCAAACCCACTCACCTGGGTCAGAACAGTCTGTTCAACAAATGGTGCTGGGAAAACTGGATATCCAGATCTAAAAGAAAGAAAGAGGACCCTTATCTCACACCTTATACAAAAATTAATTTAAAATGCATCAAGGACCTAAATATAAAAACTAGAACCATGTAACTTAGAAGAAAATGTAGGGAAACATTGTCAAGATCTTGTGATTGGTGCTAGTGTTTTGGTCCTTACACTGAAAGCACAAGTAACAAAAGAAAAATAGATAAATGGGCCTGCCTCTAAATTAAACACTTTTATTCTTCAAAAGACATTGTCAAGCAAATAAAAAGGCAGCCTACTTAATGGGAAAAAAAAACTTTGGAAACTATATGTCTGATAAGGGATTGACCTCTATGTTAAATAAAGTGACCACACAATTTAATGACAAGCAACCCCATTAAAAAATGGGCAAAAGAATTGAACAGACATTTTTCCAAGTAGAAATACAAATCGCCAGAAGACACATGAAAAGATGTACATCACTAGCTATTTGGGAAATGCAGATCAAAACTACAATGAAATATCATCTCACACCATACAGAATGGCCATTATTGAAAGAACAGAAGACTTCAAATTCTCGAGAGCATGTGGAGAAATAGGAACACTCCTTCACTATTGGTGGGAGTGTAAAATGGTGCAATCTCTTTGGAAGATGATCTGGTGGATCCTCAGGAAACTAAATAGAGAAATGCCATATAATCCAGCAATCCCATAACTAGGAATATATTCAGAAGAACTGAAAGCAAGGATGTGAACAGATATTTGCACACCAATATTCATAGTGGCCCTATTCACAATTGCTAAAAGATGGAAACAATCTAAGTATCTGTCAACTGATGAATGGATAAACAAGATGTGGTATATTTATATGCTGGAATATTATTCAGTTGTAAGAAATCAACTGGGGAGGCAAGATGAAATGGGGCATGAAAGGGGAGAAGATGCTGGATGTAGAAGATTTAATAAATTCTGTATTAGTCAGCCAAAGGGGTGCTGATGCAAAATACCAGAAATCTGTTGGCTTTTATAAAGGGTATTTATTTGGGGTAGAAGCTTACAGTCACAAAGCCATAAAGCATAAGTTACTTTCCTCACCAAAGTCTGTTGCTATGTGTTGGCGCAAGATGGCGGGCAATGTCTATGAGGGTTCACCCTTCCTCCTCCTCCCGAGGTTCCGTGGTCCCAGCTTCTTCCAATCTTAGCTTCAGGCTGGGATAAGTCTCCTCTCTGTCTCTCACAGGGCTCATTTCTCTCCAGGCTCAGCTGCTCTGTTCTCTTCACAAGGTTAGCTGTAGACTATCAGGCTCTCTCTCTTTCCAGGACCTCTGCCGTGTCTATGGATCAGTCTCCACTCCTCTTTGTTCTTCTCCTGTGTGTTTATTTCCCAGGGCTCCAGCTTAAAACTCCCACCTCCCTTCTCTGCGGTGTGGTTTCTCTGTGAGTCCCCACCAACCAAGGGGGTGGGGACTTAACATCCTACTGACCCAATCAAAGCCTTAATCGTTATTTAATCAAGTAAAACTGAAACCTCTGAATCCAATATACTCTAATATGCCCAGAGAAACAAATCAGTTTACAAACAATCCAATATCTATTTTTGGAATTCATAAACAATACCAAACTGTTACAAGGTCAAACGTAAATATGTGGTAATGGTTGGACTTAATGGTAACACATTATAATAAATGTAACAAACACTGTTGAATTATGGATGTGATTGTGACTCAAATGAGTTGTTTAGGAAGATTAATGTTAGTTAGAAGACAGCTGGAGAATAACATTGGGAATGTATGACAATAATTTTGGAAGTAGATGAGAATTGTGGCTAATAATATAAATACAGGAATTTTTTTTTACTGCAGGGTGTTACGAATGTGGTGCTACATGGAAAAACATAACCCAATGTAATTTATGGACTAGAGTTAATAACAACATTGTAATTTTTTCTAGCAAAACCAAAGTTGATACTATATTCGAACAGTAAAAACAAGAATATTGGGTTTGGTTTTGTGATTAAGCAGTTTTTTTCTCATCTTTTTTTTCATTAATAAAGAGACCTTGACTATGTCATTTAACTAATCTGTATTCATCTGTGTATCTTTCTGAACCCTAGAGGAACAACTGAGTTGGCAGTTGGAATTAGATGAAATCAATGGGCCTGAAAAAGATCTTTTTAGGAGTAATATTTCCATAACTTGTTGAGCTGCCTTTTTTGTTCTTTTTTGTGTGTGAATTTGAAATAAAGTCGTTAATTTTTTTTTTAAAGGAGGCAGGCATTCTAAAAGCATTTAAGTGCCCATCTAATAGCATTTATGTGTCCATCTCATGACCACCAAAATAATTATTTGATTGCTTACAGTCGGAACATAGATTAAATTGATTGTTGGATGTATCCCTCCACTGAAAAGAGCTCAATACCAAAATGTGAATGTTAAGATTCCCATTCAAGTACTCATTGCACAATGAAAGTTTCCTTGTATACCAAAAAGGGCATACACAAAAGGACTGCTGCCACCAACCCAAACCAAAAGAACCAAAGTTCAAATGTCCTTTACCAAAAGACACCCAAAGAAAGACTAGAACCTCAACAAAAAGAGGAAGGATTAGAACTGACAGGACTCAGCAACAGGAACCTGGGACCATCGTGAAGATGACAGAGTGCAAGGGTCTCTTACAGGTATCGTGCTTGAAACCAGTGATGTTCCAGAGTCAGGTCAGTGATGATTTCAGATCCCACTTTTGACACCATGCAACGTCAACTGAGAAATAAACTGAGCCGCAAGACAACAAAGGTGTTTATTTTGTGTCTTAGAATTGAAGTTTGGGGAACACGGACTCAGGTCGCAACCCAAATTATGTCCCATCTTGATGCTCCCAGGCAGGGGTTTTTAAAGAAAAGAAAAAGATTACATAAGTTGTTTGTGACTGGTGGATATTTGGGGCACTCCAAATGTCCTTCAGGCTAGATAGTTTACTGAATTTCTCATCTTGTGGTGTCCAGTTGTCTGTAGGGTTTTGAGGAACATCATTACTTGAGGTTTTGCATACTTTGGCAGTTTGTGATATCTGGCTGAGATTTGCATAAGAGTAACCTCCAGAATGACTCCCAATTCCCACTTAAGTCTCTAAGCCATAGTAACTCTATTTTGTTTTGTTTTTTTTTCTTTTTGCATTACCATATAATTACTCTGTATATTCTAAGCAGTAAGATTACTTTAAAATAATTTGTCTTTTAAACAATCTCCAATGCTAGCCAGCATTATATGGGAATTATTAACCAATGCAATCACACAAGAAAAATCAATTATAGGTATAAGAATTAGAAAGGAATTTGAACTATCTCTCTATGCAGATGATGTGATAGTACACATGAAAACTTCAAAAGAATAAATGATACAACCAGCACAAAAATAAGAAAATTCATTAAAGTAGCAGCATCCAAAATTAATATATAATAATCAGTAGCCTTCCTAAATACAACAGTTACCCATTTGTAAATAAAATGGCAGAGATGCTTCTATTTAAAACAGGAATAAATTTAACCAAAAATGTGTAAAATTTATATGAGGAATTAAAAATTATTTTAAGACATAAAAGGAAACTTGAACAAATGGAAAGACATCTCTTGTTCTTGGATAGAACTTACTTAATATCACAAAGATGTCAGTCCTTCATAAGTTAATATAAAATGTATCTGAAAAATAGTAAAACTGGAAATTTTTTTAGTTGATTCTAAAACATCTAGGGGCACCCTGAATAAGTAGAGCAATGATGGAGGCCTAACATTATCATATATTAAAAGAAAATATTATAAAGCCTCAATAGATAAAGATATAGTGGTGTCCTGCTTGGATTCCCCTTCAAGAAAGGGCCCTTTTACATCATATTCAATGGTGAAAGACTGAAAGCTTTCTCTGTAAAATCTGGAACAAAACAATACCTGCTGCCACCACTGTTATTCAAAATGGTACTGGAAGTTCTGACCAGAACAATTAGTCAAGAAAAAGAAATAAAAGTCATCCAGATTGGAAAGGAAGAAGTAAAACTATCCCTATCCACAGATGGCATGATACTATATACAGAAAATCCTGAATTATCCAGAAGAAGTGGCTATAGCTGATAAGTGAATTCAGCAAAATGGTGGGGTACAAGATCCATCCACAAAAATCAGTGGTGTTTCTATACACCAGCAATGAACAATCCAAAAAAGAAATTAAGAAAACAATTACATTTACAATAGCAACTAAAAAAATAAAACATCTAGGAATAAATTTAACCAAGGACATGAAGAACTTGTACACTGTGAAAACTATAAATCATTGCTGAAAGAAATTTAAAAAAACATAAATAAATGGAAAGATATCCCATGTTCATGGATTGGAAGACTTAATATCATTAAGATGTTAATACTACCCAAAGCAATTTATAGATTCAGTGTAATCCCAATCAAAATTCTAATAGCCTTCTTAGCAGAAATGGAAAAGGTAATAATAAAATTTATATGGAAGTACAAGGAACCCTGAATAGCCAAAACCATCTTGAACAAGAGGAAAAAAGTTGGAGGATTCACTGTTAATGATTTAAAATATGATTACAAAGCAACATAAAAAGGCCGATAAAAGTGCCTGGACAGAATTTTTTTTTTTGGAGTAATGCTTCCATAATTTCTTGAGCTGCCTTTTGTCTGATATTTTACTTTTTGAATTTGAAATAGTTTGAAAAAAAGCAACAGTAATCAAAACAATGTGGTACTGGCCTAAAGACAGACATTTAGACCAATGGAATAGACTTGAGAGTTCAGAAAGAAACCCAAAACTCTATGGCCAATTGATTTTGACATGGGTGCCAAGTTCACTCAATGGGAAAAGAGCAGTCTCTTCAACAAATGGTGCTGTAAAAGCTATATATCCACATGTAAAAGAAGGAAGTTGAACTCTTGTCTTATACCATAGGCAAAATCTACTCAAAATGGATCAACAATCTAAATATAAGAGCTAAAACTATAAAACTTAGTAGAAAACATAGGGAAATATCTTCAAGACCCTCTATTTGGCAGTGATTTCTTAGATATGACACCAAAAGCAAGAACAACAATAGAAAAAAAAAAATAGATTAATTGGACTTCATCAAAATTAAAAACCTTTACGCATGAAAGGACAATATCAAGAAAGTGAAAAGACAATCTACAGGGATTTCCGGGAAGATGGCTGACTAGTAACACACAGGAATCTCTTCTCCAGAAAAATAGGTAGAGAACAGGCTGAAACAGACCCAAAATAGATCTTCTAGGGTTTAGGACAGCAGGGGTAGACTGCACACCACCGAGAGGAGAGAAGGACAAAAGAGAGAAATCGCGATGACAGAACCAGAACCGTGAGTTTTTAATCAGCAGCGGCGGCTGCTGCCGGCACCCTCCCCCACACTCTTTAGAATTCTCGGGCCACTGGGCCTGCGACTACAGACAAAGGGGGCTCCAGGGATCTACCACTCCCGGAAAGGGGAGAGAGAGGGACACAGCCTTAGGCTGACTCAGG
>JAQZBX010053887.1:0-18780 GCA_029593785.1 Cabassous unicinctus | reverse complement strand
TTTTTTTTTTTTTAATTATTTATACAGTAGATTAATTTCAAACAAATGTTCACATGCATGCTAATTTAGGACATGAGGATAATAATTGGCATCACCTTGTATTTTTAACTCTCGTATCCAAGACTTATCTGACTAGACCAGATCCCCTTCATTATGTTCTCATTCCCTGGATTACATTGCTAATCATTCAGTTTTCCAAGAAAAAGCAAAATTTTGGCACCATTCTCCTCTCCCTCTTATACACCCACCAATGATAGTCACACATACACACCAACATATCCGCTGTTGTCACCAAGTATCAATATCACACAGGGATAAAATGATTAAAGATGTGGCAATGAAGAAATGGCCAAGAGGGAAATGCCAGGCCAGCCCTGGCACAGTGATAAGCTGGTGTTTCGGGAACTGATGGTCTACTGGTTGGAACCAGGAACACACCAGTAGGAAAGGGGAATAGAAGAAAGCACCTGGTACAAGGCCAATTCCTGGGGTAAGAGATTATTAGAAGTTCCTTCTTGAGTTTTAGTACATTGTGCCCGGTATGGTTTGTGATTTAAATACCCCATTCCACCTCCTCTAAGAGATGGATGCAGAGAGTGTCATCTTGCAAATTCCGAATCTCCCTCTTCCATTGACAGCACGGTGATATATATAATACAGTCCAGTGATTCTCAAATGTTTTTGATCATTGCTACCACCTCGAGGGCTTATTGCTACAGATTGCTGGGCCCACCAGCAGAGTCTGATTCAGTAGGTTTGGGGCGGGGCCTGAGGATTTACATTTCTAACAAACTCCCAAGTAGTGCGGATGCTGTTGGTGGGAAACTGAATTAACCTAGTTTAACTTTATTCCCTTAAGGGACTCTCCGTTTTGGTTCCATGAGCAGGTTCCTACATAAAGCTCCACTGGGCTTTTTCTAATTTCAAGAAAAAGGCAGCAAGAGGAAATTCAGGGGAAAAAATCACTTCAGTTACTGCTTCAGACCACAGATAATCTCAAGTGTAACATACCCATAACATGGTCCTACCTAAGAGAGAGATTCAGAGCAGAATTTAATAAAGGCTGAGGGGAAAAATACACAGGAAAACTAGGTTTTGAAGGAAAACCACACACCAATTGATCTGACTTTGAAGAATTTTGTCCTCCCTGTGAAGAACAGTTAAGGGCCACAAAACTCCTTAGACTCTCTTAGAGATGAAATGCGCTGTAGTCACTGTCAGTCAAACTGATTATCATTTCAAATGGGCTATTCTGCATAAGAGAAAGAAGATTGTCGCCTGGAACTTCATTTATAAAAGTGACTGTGCAGTCCAAATTTCTAAACATAAGTTGGGATATCAACAGCTTCAAGTATCCATCATAAGATAAGAAATCAAGGAAACAAAGGATTCCTCTCACTATACTATTAATAAGATTCTTCTTTAGTCTGTCACCTATGACTAAAGGCTCTTTCCATGTAATTAGATAAAAATAGATTATAAATTCTACATATCACTTTGAACTGCAGCTTTTGTCTTAATCAAATGATTTCTGTTAACAATTTGTCCTTCAATATCAATGCCTGATATTACTTAAATGTCCCAACAAAAACCATAGCAACATAAGCTGATACACCAGGATTCAAGGGAAGGGTCCAGAGAAAATGCAACATATAAAACTATAAAACAGATGTTTTTCAAAAGGATGCATTTATTCCTGTAATTGAAAAATGATACCCTTACTGATAAGCAGTTTAAACAAATATGCTACTGCTGTACTAACATATCTGTATCTGCAGCCTTGCAATTGGTTACACTTTCACTAAAGTCTTTATAACAGTGGTCTCAACTGGGGTGATTTTGCTACCCCAAAAACATTTGTCAATGTCAGGAGACATTTTTGGTTGAAGCAATTGGGACAAGAGTGTGCTGACTGAGAACTAGTGAGTAGAAGACAAGGATGTTGCTAAACATCCTGAAATGCACAGGAAATACCCATAATCAAGAATTATTCTGTCTAAAATGTTGAGGAGCCCTGAGGTACCAAAATCACAAAGTTACAGCTAATTTGAAGTAGAGAACTCCATATTTCCTTTCACATCTCTAACGCCATTTGTCTTTAACGCCATTAGAGACATTTTTGTCTAGGAAAAAAAAGGGAACTGTAAATAATGACCCTAACAACATATTTTGAATGAATGGCTACTAACTCAAAAGATAGGAAGACAAAGCTATGAAACAATTGTAGTTTCCAAAAGACCTTATTGCATCAAGCAAACTTTCCAAAAAGACCAAGAAAGTTATAGTTCAAGAGGCATTTTGGTGGCCAAAATTCATCAACCTTGAAAAACAATTAAGAGGTTAGGAATTATTTTCCTTTTTTCTGAGCCTTACTACAATGTACACTTCATTTCCTCAATTTGAATTAGCAAGGGCTAGACTAGCTTTTGCTATTGTCATCATATTGAATGAAGGAAAAACAGCACAAAAAGGCCTATGAGATTACTTGACTGTCTTTGACAACCTAAATACTTTTCAAATATTTCTCTTTTATTGAGAATTACATAAAACATCATCTATTTAAATTTTATTTTCAGAGAAGCTTTAGATTACATAATGTTACATCAAAAATATAGGGAATTCTCATATATACCACACACTTCCCTTCCAACACTTCTCTCCATTAACAACATTGAACATGAATATTTACACGTATTTAATGGGTATAATGCTAATTATAGGCTCAAATAAAAGAGGCATAAGAACCATGTGTAAGAAAATTATAAATGAGTCTAACTCAGAAACACTGGGGGCATAGGTTATCATCTATTCCAAGCTAAGGCCCACTGACAGAGTACCAAATTCCTGGGGTTGTCTGCCCTGCTATAGTGTCTAGATCTCGTCTCTAGAGCCCTCAGGAGCCCTACTGCTTGAAGCACTGTTTACTGCATCAGTCAGTGAGATCCTCCTGAGATTTGCAGAAGCATCACCTCTGGAATGATCTCCTGACTCACTTTGAAATCTTTTAGCTGTAAAAAACTTGTTTGTATTAATATTTCTCCCTTTTGCTCAAGGTCTTTTTCCAAATGCATCACTAGTTGGTAATTAGTAATAATCCCTCGGTGCCAGGGAGGCCCATCCTTGGGAGTCATGTCCCAAACAAGGGGAAAGGAATGAGCTTATATACTGAGTTTGGCTTAGAGAAAGGCCATATTTGAGCAACAAGGAGGCTTTCAGGAAGCAACTCTTAGGCAATATATAATACTAGGCTAAGTTTCAATTTCACAATAACAAGGTTCATAAGTACAAGAATCAATATCGAGGTCCTGGCATATTGGTCTGTTCTCCTTCTCTAGGTATTGCCTATGTACTCTAGAGATTCTTGCCACCCAATCAGAGAATGTAGCAGTACCACCCAGGATGGTATGTCAATATTCTTTTGGCTATTGAGTGGGTCTACACCCACCGAGACAATACCCCATGACCACTTGAACACATTTATCTTCCATAGAGGCATTACCCAGATACACCCCTCCCCCCACATCCCCCCAACACTGACACCCCAGTGATCCTTCCCTGCCAGAGTTGTAACATTTCTGCAATCCAAAACCTCCTGAAAAACAAAGTCAAAAATAAATAAATAATAAATAATAAAATTTAAATTTTGCATTGTGTCTTTTATCACCATAAGATCTGCTATCCTTAATGAACAGTGATGATTTCTTCTGTATGTTCCCCAGTGTCTTACTTTTTTCACTTTATTTTCAAAGAAGCTTTAGGTAACAGAAAAGTCACATAAAAAATATAGAGGATTCCCATATACCCCACCTCCTCCCCCTCTCATATTTTCCCCTATTAATAACATCTTACCTAAGTATGGTACATTTGTTACAATTGATGAACAAATATTGAAACATTGCTACTAATCATGGTCAATAGTTTACATTATTGTTTACATTTTGTACGGTACACTTTTATAGGTTTTGACAAAATGTATAATGGCTTTTATCTATCATTCCAAGATCATGCAGAACAATTCCAATGTCCCCTAAATGACTCATGTTACATCTCTTTTTCCCTCTCCCTTCCCTCAGAACCTGTGGTGACAACTATCTTTATATAAATGTTACAAGTTCTTCCATTACTAAAATAATAAGAAGTCTGCTTTGGTCCATAGTTGCCTTTCCATCTTATGTTGGCTCATTCCTCAATCTCAAGGATTTGGGGATGGAGACATCCATTCTGCTTTCAATTCAGAGAGGGGCTTAGATCCCATGGGACAGATGAATGGAACTATCTTGCTTGCAGTTTCAATTACTCTCTGCTTCTTGGGATGGGTGTTGTCCATCATCATCTTTTTGTTAGTTGTCCTGGATGAGTCTGATGAACTGGAGAGAAGGTGTTGGTTGCAACTCTGCTTCAATTCAGGGTTCAACCAGCATATGAACAGCTGGAAGACTTAAGTCTCTGGGACATATATTTAATAGGTATAGTGCTAATTATAAGTTGCAGTTCAAGAGGTGATTTGGTGGCCAAAATACATTAACCTTAGAGAAACAGTTAAAAGGTTAGGAATAATTTTCCTTTTTGCTGAGTCTTTTCTACAATGAACACTTCATTTTTTCAATTTGAATTGGCAAGGGCTAGACTAGATTTTGCTGCTGTCATCAAAATGAATGAAGGAAAAACATCATAAAAAGCCAATGAGATTACTTGCCTGGTTTTAACAACCTAAATAGTTTTCAAATATTTCTTTTATTTTAACTTGTAATGAAGTCTATGAATATTTTTTTCTAAATATATCTATTAATTTCTAAAACATTCTCACCTAGCAATTGTAAAAATATTTTAAACCGTTTAGAGCAAATTGAAAAACAGCATTATATCTGAGATTTTTCTCACAAAAATGACTCACATATTTTGAAATCAGTTTTATAATAATGAAAAGTTAAAGTATTTACCTTATATCAGACACAGGAATGCAACTGTTTAAAATATGCTAGCTATCTTCTTGCTTTCCGTTTTTTTTTCATTTTCATTTATTTCCTCTAATGCCTTCAAACATATCACTTCCTTTCTTTCTTCTTCCCTTTCTTCTTTTCCTCCTCCTCCCCTCTTTCCTTCCCTCCTTTTTTCCTCCCTTCCTTCCTTTTCTCCTTCCTTCCTTCCTGCCTGCCTGCCTGCCTGCCTGCCTGCCTGCCTGCCTCTCTCTGGCCCTCCCTGACTCTCCTCCTTCCTTTCTTCTTTCTTTCTTTAAGAAATCTTTAGCAAACATTCCTACTCACTCCCTACACATGTGTAGGGAAGCATTTCCTACTCATTCCTAAGGAATGTATTTGGTGGTAAGGATATGAGCCTAAATGGACTGCCTTCCAGAAACAAGTCTACTGCCCGATATTTCATCAGATTTAAACATCTGGTACCATGAGACACCATTCAACTAAATGTCTACGTCTTGGAATATCTTTCATATTGACGGCAAAAAGACAAAAACAATTAATGCTTCTAGTGAGTGATATATGGGCGGAAACTTTCCAGGCAATGGGTTTACAGAGCATGGGAAGCCCTGAGTATGAATCTGAAAGTATGAAACATATGTCCCTATCATGGTTATTATCTTCATCTACACTATGACCATCCCCATGTGACAGTGCCCAAGAAGTCAATGCCCACATGGAGACTCTGGAATGCCCCAGATTCTTCTCAAAGTTGGCTTTGCTCATTGATCAGCCAGACTATTTATTCCCTCAAGGTCATTCATTCTGGAATTCCTCATCATCCTTTACTGCAAATAGCCTCTGTCAGATATTAACACCAGTCTATATCAGATATTAACACCAGTGGAAGATGGAATTTGCCTCCACGTCACCAAATTCTTTTAAAATTATTTATAAAAATAGATACATGGGCTTAAATATCACCTAACTCCTCTCACCAGTAACAGCCAAATTGGTTTCAACACATCTTTGTCACAATATGGCTATTTCCAAGTTACTTTCCTGAGCATACCAGAGAAGATAGCCTAGTTCACCAAGAATAAAACTATGGAAGACAAAAATTAAATATAAGATGGACTTGTACTGCTGAGAAATGATAGGAATGTGGAAGGAGTTGCAGTTTACTTATCAAATCTTGCTTTAACCTTCCCCTTCCCTCTGTATCCAGGAATCCCAAACCATCATGTCATGAACTTTGTCCATCCCAATCAGTTTCCCATCTGGACATCACATAAACCTAGAACTTAAAACCCTATACATATATTTCACTAAACTCACTCTTTCGAGATTTTATTGAAATTCTGCCAAGGTGGTATTCTTCCTTGCTGCATTAAGTTGGTTTTGCTTGGTCAAATATTTTCTTGTTTGCTTGTATATTGGTGGGGAAGAGTTGGTGGTCAACATGTAGAGAATTAACTTTGAACATGATAAGTACTGGTTTGATCACATTGATTTCAAAGGACCTAGAAGACACCCCAGCAGATATCCCCAAATATCACTTGAAAATATTGATCCTTTACCAGGATAATTTTAACTTTAGCAAAATTTCAGAAAATAATAGCTAGCTTACTATCTGCCAAGCATTGTTCTTAGTGATCTACATGTATTAATATTCAAAACAACTCTTTGAATTAGATATACTTATTCCTGTTTTATAGATGAGGTAATCAAAGCACAGAGAAGTTAAAACCCTCTCCTCCATTTAACAGAGAGACAGAGAACTTGAGTAAAGCTAGTTGACAGTTCCAAAAACTCTACTTTGCAACCTCTTTGTGAATGATTTTTTCACTTCCATTAAAGCAATCTACTTTCTCATATAAATTATTAGTCAGGGTTCTTTAGGGAAAGATTGAGGGTTTTTTTTTGTTTGTTTGCTTGTTTGTTTTTAGTAGGAATTGGCTCACACAACCATGGGGATAGGCAATTCCAAATTTCGTAGGGCAGGCCGCAAGCTGGGAACTCCAGTAAAGGATTTTGATTAATTCCCCAGAAGAAACTAGCTAGCTGGCTGAAGTAGGGAAGGAGGTTCTCCATTCTGACTGCTGAAATTATTACTTCTCCCTTTAAGGCCTCCAAATGATTGAGTGAGACTTTTCCATTGTTGAAGGCAATCTCCTCAGTTGATTGCAGATGTAATCAGCCATAGCTGCAATCAACGTACTGATGATGTAAATCCATGAAATATCTTCACAGTAACAATCAGGTCAGCACTTGCTTGGCCAAACAACTGAACACCATTACCTGGCTCAGTTGACACATTAACTTAACTATCTCAATATTCATCATAGTGCTTGACTACTGGCACCAAAATATAACAATTATAGTATATTTTATTTTAGTTTATATTCAGAGACATTTAGAAAATGGTTTTAATAATTTATTTCTACAAATACAGTTTTAAATGCTGAAGATGTTGATATTCATTTGCACCAGTAGAACTTAAAAAATGCATTTAAGCATCTTTTTAAAAAACTTACATATAATCTGCTTAGTTCCAAATGCAGAAGAAAAAAAAAATAAGTTAAACTTATGTTGAGTGTCAGACATCTTATAACTGTCATATGTGGAATGGAAATATAGTATTTTTTCACACTTAAACACATGCACTTTCCAGCAACAGAAAGCACCTATTCCTCTAAACTTTTTGAACAATGTTTATTTCTACCAACGGCATTGTTTTTTCAGGATTTATAAAGAAAAATTCAAATCAAATAATAGGAAATGAAAAGTAAAAAAATGTAAAAAATATTAGTCTGATAATTAATGATTTTTGTGACATTTATCTATAAGTCCTACCAACTTATTCTCCCCACTTGCTCTCTAACTTGCTTTCCATAGTCAAGGGCTCTCACTGCAATACTTTTTACATCCGCTTATAATTTTGTTCAACATAGACTAATGGGTTTGCTTCACTGTGGGGTCTTGCTACTCAAAAATGTGTTCTGTGAATCAGCAGCATGAGTCCCATGTAGGAGGTTGCCAGAACTGCTGAACTAGGGGCCTACCCCAGACTTCTGCAATGAGAAACAGGATCCTCAGTCTATTCACGTGCACATTAAAGTATGAGAAGCACAGCCTCAGGCATAAATGTAGGGGAAAATACTGACCCTCCTTGAAATATTTAAAGAGGTTTTTTTTGTTTTTTTTTTTAATTTTTTAAAAGATATTTAGATTACATAAATATTACATAAAAATATAGGGGATTCCCATATGCTCTGCTCCCCACACCACCCACATTTACCTACATCAACAACATCCTTCATTAGTGTGGTACATTCATTGCAATTGATGAACACATTTTGGAGCATTGCCACTAAGCATGGATTATAGTTTACATTGTAGTTTACACTTTCTCCCACACAATTCTGTAGGTTATGGCAAAATATTTAATGGCCTGTGTCTGTCATTGCAATGTCATTCAGGACAATTTCCAAGTCCCGAAAATGCCCCTTTATTACACCTGTTTTCCCTCTCCCTGACCTCAGAACTTTCAGTGGCCACTGCCTCCACGTTTGGTTCCTTACCAGTGGACCCTACTTTGGGGTTTGTGCTCCCCAGTGTGACAGAATTGGACTCAGTTGTGGTTTCCCTACACATGGCTCTTTGGTTCCTTCTATTTGAACCTATAGTTGGTGCTGGAGTTTGTAGGTGTAGGTCCAGGAGACTTGAATCTTTGGGCCTTCCAGTGCCAGCTGGGCCCTGAGCCTCAACAGAGTTGCAACACCTACTCTCCAGTTCATTGGACTCACCCAGGACAACTAACAAGGAGGTGATGACGGACAACCATCATACCAAGGAACCGAGAAAGTCTACACTTGCAAGCAAGAGAGTCCCATTCCTTGGCCGTATGGAACTGAGCCCCCTCTCAATTAGAGGTGAAGTGGGCATCACCATCCCAGAATCCTCAGGATTGGGGAATGAACTATGGACTACAGTGGACTTACTAGTATTCTACTGTAGACTTATTATGATTCTAGCAATGGAAGAACTTATATCATTGATGTGGAGTTTATATTTCTATCCATCACATAGCAATACATGAACAGCAATCTCATGCAGTAGCATCACTTTAGGTAAAAAAGCCATTTAGGTAGGATTAACAAAGAATAAGTTATTCTCTATGTTAAAAGCAGAATTTATTTTACTGACAAATTTATGCAAAATAGCTTTGCTCAATATTGTCCCCAAGTTCTTGCATTTTATTAACCCACTGACCATAATCTTACTTCAAAGTTCATCTACTCCATTCATTATAGAAACATTCTTTTGTACCACTATTAAGTTTGACGTTTGAATTTAAAATGTCACTCAATTCAGAGACAAGAACCTGTGAACAATCAGAACATGCTCTTCATTTTATTTAAATGTAGTGAGAATACTGTCACTTTGAGGTTTTGTTAACATTTTGTAAAACAACAAATAAAACACTTTAAGGGCACTAATGCCCTGAGAAAGAAAAGTTTTATCTTATGGCAATTATTACATAGTGATCACATAATGCTCATAAAAACCAGTAGTACAAATATTTTTGTAGTTCTGAGAAAACTAAATGGCAGGTACTAAACAGATACATATAATCTTTGAAAAACAATAAGATTTAAATCATCAATTTGCATCAATATATAACAATGATGGACAACATACTAATAGAAATGTCGATTTTTACAAAATAACAATGATAATATTCACTAAAATTTATCTTGCTATGTCTTCATGGAAATTGATTTAATAACAAGTTTTGCCATTCAATTACATTCCTTTGGATAGATACTGCCTCAATTTAACATTCTTCTCCATTTGCTTGCTTTGGTTTATTCATTATAAAATTTCATAATTTTTAAAGAGAATTAAAATAACAGAACTACAAGCTCATACCTTTTCATCAAACTTCCTAAAACACTTCCAAACTCTAAATTATTTTGACCATTTTATATTCAAGTGGATTTTTTCCCAGCTTTTGCTTCTAGTTAACACTGCAAACACCTTGGTGTTGAGACCACTTAAAATTACCATGCTTATTAGTATTTTGCACTGATGTCCCTTTCATCTGAAGAGTTTAAGATACTTTATAACCATCAGGGAAGCCTCAAGTCAGAGACTCCCACTGAGATCAAAGGAAAGCTGAAGAGTTATTTCTACAAGCACCTGAAAGAGGATTCAAGTTAGGAGAAATAAATTGTGGAGCTGTTGACAGCGTTCACACCTGTTACCTCTACTATCTGATTATTGATGTCCAAGTCCACAGGTAGTCAGGACCACCTGGTGTTTTGTCCTCTGATGACAAATTCCTGTGTTTAAGAAACTCACGTAGCCCTAACTGAAGACAGAGACACCAGTTAAACGTGGACTATGTTTCCAGGACCGAGATATTGTTTGATACACAAGGCCATATTTTATTCTAAATGTTTTAAGTTAAACATCATTTGATTCCAAGGAGAGTCAAAAAGGTTTCATACATGAAATGAAATAATGCAGGTTTTTTTTGTTATTGATTTTAAGTTATATATGTTCAGCTCTGTTTATGGTAAACTTGGATAAAATACAAACTAAATAAATATAAAATAAAATTCCCTCTATCATCATACCAAGAAATAATTACTCATCACATTTTTCTGAATTTATATAGAATATATGCATCTTCACACATCAATTTGTATATATTTCTTAACCTAAAAGGAAATCATGTGTATTGTTTTGAGCCTGGTTTTCCTTTTCCTTAAGATATTGATAAGGGAACACATCAATGATATTTCTCACATCCTTCCCCACTTACCAACTCTCTTCTTCCTTCCTTTTCATGTAGTTTGGGTTCCATCACATATTCTTCTTTGAAATCAACTTTCCTTCAAGTGATCTATGGTAGGCTGATGATGGCCCCCAAAGGCATCAGGTCTGATTCCTGAAAACTATAAATGTTCCCTTCAGTGGAAAAGGGGACTTTGCAGAGGCAATTTAGAGAAAGATCTTGAGATAAGACTCTCTTGGATTATTTAGGTGTGTGCTAAAACCAACACAAGAATCCTTATAAGAGGGAGGCTGGGAAATGCAAACACACAAAGGAAAAACCAATGTGAAGATGGCGGTGAGACCGAAATGTTGCAGTCAAAAGCTAAGGAATGCTGGCTGCCAACAGAAGCTCCAAAAGGCAAGAACAGGATTCTCCCAAAGAGCTCCAGAGGGAGTGTGGCCCTATCCACAACTTGGCCTGTCATCAGGCGATTCAAAACCCAATCTTAAATGACCCCACCACCTACATCCTACGTGCAGGCCCCTAAGGAGCTGAATCATGCTGGAGAAGCTGTCACTAGTGCCGATTGTTATCAGCATAAAGCTGTGTTGCCCCACCGCCAAGGACCCTCAGTTTTCCCTGGCCACACTATTTTCTACTGAATGTTTGCCTTCACAATGCTCAAGTGTCTGTAATCTTTAACACTGCTCTTGTTTTACATTACTTATTATTCCATGCTAAAGCCAAAATATTTGGGGAAAAACTAGCATACAGACTTTAATTCTGCATTTCCAATTCAGGCCTCTTGAAAGAGCAATCTTACTTCCATTTCATTGAAATTTCTATTCAAAACTTTATCAATGACATCAATGATGTTAAATCTGAAAACAATATAAAGTTTCCTTCTTAGTGATGTGGAACTAATTTCTCATAAGTTCCAAATATCTTTAATTAAAATTTAATTAAGTGAGCAGATGTGGCTTAAGCAGTTGAGCACCTGCTTCCCACATGAGAAGTCCTGTGTTCAGTTCTGCTGCCTCCAGAACAAAAACCAAAAAAACAAACAACAAACAAACAAAAAACAATTAATTAAGTTATAGTTGACCTACCTGGCCTCACCAGGCCCTTGATTGAGAATTTCAATTCTGCTCCAGTATTCCAATGTTCTCAGTAAAGAGAGTTTAACCTTGTCAGCTGGGGCTAAAAGTCAATGGTTGTCTGAAGAGGCCAGCTCTGCAGATCTTGGAGACCAAGGCTTACAAAAGAAATGGTAGTCCACCTACCCTCCTAGAACCTGCCTAGGTGTTAAGTCACTGGTCCTTCACAATGATGAGTTCACATGTGTTCCCACTTGACAAAAAAGGGGTGCACCCATTCCAGCTGGCATATGAAACTAGAGTGAATTCCTAGAGTGACTTTTTTATATTTTTCTCATTGCACCAGAAAACGAATAACAGAATTTTACAAAATTTAAAGTCTTCACTCGCAAACCATAAACCTGTTCTTAGATTTCCTTATGGTTTCAGAACCTCTGTAGATTTTATTTTCTTTAACCTATTTTAGCCAAATAATATGGTGATTAAATAGCAATAACTTAATTTGTGAGAGACAAAAGTGCATGAATAAATAATGTGATATAACATTCTTTGAATAATTTAAAAGCTGATATAGGCCTTTATACAAGAATGAGTCATCAATATTAAAGTTAAGGTCTGATAATGATGACACAAAATGATGAAAACCTTTAGTGTAGTTTATTTAATATTTATTCAAAATATGTAGACTGTTATTTGCAGAGTGTTGAGTCACTTTCATAACATCTTTATTCTGTTTTAACATAAATATATACTAAAATTGCAATAGTAATACTGTTTAACATATAACAAGAATGGAAAGTATGATAAAATAGTTTAAAACCAACAGATTCCTAGCACTTTCATAAGAGATGAGGTCTGTGGGATAGCCATGCAGCCGTAAGCCTGCAAACAGAATTATTAGGCCTTTTATATATATGATACAAAATTTTCAATTAGTTTATTTTTAGAACAGTTTCATTTTTAGATTTAGAGAAAATTTGAGCATATAAACCACACATACACTCACATAAACACACGGGCTTCCCTAATACTAACATCTTGCATTAGTGTGGTACATGTTACAACTAATAATACAATATTGATACATACATATTAAGCAACGTGTGTAGTGTGCATTAAGGTCCACTCTTTGTGTTGTAACATTTTATGAGCTTTGACAAATGCATAATATCTTAGATCCACAATTGCATCATACAAAATAGTGTATCATACAAAATAGTTTCACTCCCTAAAAGTTCCTTATACTTCATCTTTCAATCCCTCCCCTAATCCTCTGGAAGACAAATGAGCTTTTTGCTTCTCTGTGGTTTTGCCTCTCCCCGAATGTTGTATAGTTGGAATCAGACCTTTTCAGAATGGCTTCTTTGGTTGAGCAACATACTTTTACGTTTCTTCCAAATCTATTCATGGCTTGATAGCTCATTTCTTATTGTCATTGAATAATATTCCATTGTATGGAGGGCACACAATTTGTTTAGCTATTCACCTGCTGAAGGACATATTTGTTACTTCCATTTTTTGGTAAAGATGAATAAAACTGCTATATAAATTGATGTGCAGATTTTTGTATGGACATAAATGTTTGACACCTTTGGGTGTCAAATGAGGGAGCATGACTCCTGATTCACATGGGAAAACTATGTTTAGCTTTGTATGAAACTGCCAAACTGTTTTACAAAATGGCTGCACAATTTTGCATTCTTACCAGGAATGAATGAGAGTTCCTATTATTGCACATCATCTCCAGCACTTGGTAGTGCCAGTTTATTTTGGATTTTAGCCATTCTCATAGTTGTATAGTGGTATTTAATTGCTATTTTAATTTACAAGTATTAAATAACATATTTTGAGCATCTTTTCATATGCTTATTTGCCATCTATATACAGGTGTGTCTTTAACTCTTTTGTCCATATTTTTATTGGGATGTCTGATTTCTCACCATTGAGTTTTAAAAGTTTTGTATTTTGGATACAATTACTTTACCACGTATGGGTTCTACAAATGTTTTCTCCTAGTATTTTGCTTTTCTTTTCATTCATTTAAACATATCCTTTGCAGAATAAAATTTTTAAATTTTAATAAGTTCCAACTTGTCAATTTTTTCTTTCATCGATCCCACTTTTGGTGTTGTATCTAAAAATTCACCACCAAAACCCAGGACACCTACATTTTCTCCCATGCTAGCATCTGTAATATTTATAGTTTTGCATTTTACATTTAGATCTATGAATCATTTTGAAATAATTTTTGTGAAAGGTGTAAGGTCTGTGTCTACGTTTTTTTTTTTTTTTTTTTTTTTTTTTTTTTTTTTTGCTTGTAGATGTCAAGTTGCTCCAGCGCCATTTATTGAAAAGTCTATCCTTTCTCTATGGAATTGTCATTGCCCCTATGTCTAAGATAAGTTGACCCCATCTGTGTACGCCTATTTCTGTGTAGACTATTCTGTTCCATTGATGTCTTTGTTAGTTCATCAATATGATGCTGTCTTGTATAGTTTAATTATATAATAAGTCTTGAAATCAGGTAGTGAGCTCACTGGCATTTTTCCTCTCCTACAATATTGTGTCACTTATTCTTTCCACTTTCCCTATACACTTTAGAATCAATTTATTGATATCAACAAAATGACTTGCTGGGATCTTGAGTAGAATTGTATTGAATCTACAGATAAATTAGGAAGAATTTCAATCTTAATAATATTGAATTTTCACATTGAAGAACATGGATTATTTATTGATTCCTTTCATCAGAGTTTTATAGATTTCCTTGTACAGATCCTGTGCATATTTTGTTAGTTTTCTAAGTATTTCAGTTTTTGGTGCTAATGTAAATGTATTGTGTTTTTTTATTTTAAATTTCAGTTATTTATTGCTAGTATTTGAAAAAGCAATAGGCTTTTGTATATTAACTTGGTACCCTTTACCTTGCTATCACTTATTTGTTCCAGGAATTTTTTGGTCAATTCTTTGGGATTTTTCACACAGAAAATCATATGATCTGAGAACATACAGTTTTATTTCTTCCTTCACAATCCATGTAAGGTTTATTTCCTTTTTCTTTTTTATTGCATTAGCTATGGCATCCAGTATGATGTTTAATGGATGTGGTAAGAGGGCATATCCTTAACTTGTTCCTGATCTTAGGGGGAAAGCATCTAATTTTTCACCTCTAAGTATGTTGTTAGCGCCTGGTTTAAATAGATGATCTTTATCAAGTTGAGGGAATTCCTCTGTCTTCCTAGTTTTCTGAAAGTTTTTGTCACGAATCCATGTTGGGTTTGCTAAATCTTTTATCTGTGTCAACAGATATAATCACATGTTTTTTTCTTCTTTAGCCTGTTGATGTGGTGGTTACAATAATTGATTTTTGAATGCTGAACCAGACTGCATGCCTGAAATAATTTTAACTTGGCTATGGTGTATAATTATTTGTACATATTGTTGTATTTGCTTTGTTACTATTTTGTTGAGGATTTGGGCACCTATATTCCTAAGAGACATGTGTCTGTGACTTTCCTTTTGCTTGATGCCATTATCTGGCTTTGCTATTAGTATAATACTGGTTATATAGAATGAATTAGGAAGTAGTCTCATTTCTTCTTTTTCTGGGAGAGATTGCAGAGGATTAGCATCATTTCTTTATTAAATATTTGGTAGAATCACTAGTGAAACCATCTTGGTCTGGAATTTTCTTTTCTGGAATATCATTAATGATCAATTCAATTGCTTTAATACATATATGTCTATTCAGATTATCTATTAGCCCTTGTGTGCGGTTTGGTACTCTATGTCTTTCAAGAAATTAGCACGTTTTATTTCTGATATTGGCAATTTGTGTCTTCTCTCTTCTTTTTGTTAGCTATAGGTTTACTAATTTTATTGATCTTTTCAAAGACTCAACTTTGGTTTTGTTGACTTTTTCTTATCTTTCCCTGTTTTCGATTTTCCTGGTTTCTTCTCTAGTTTTTATTTTATTTTTTAGTTCTGCTTTCTTTTTTTAGGCTAAAATTTTTCCTCTTTCTCTGGTCTTCTAAGATGAAGGCTTAGATGATTGCCTTTAGATTTGTATATAATCTTAATAAATGTATTCAATGCTACAAATTTTCCTCTAAGCACTGTATTTTCATTCTCATTTCATTAAAATTATTTTTTAAATTCCCCTTGAGACTCCTTTGATCCATGTGTTATATAGAAATGTGTTGTTTTATTACTAATATTTTGGGGTTGTCCAAGTATCTATGTTACTGATCTCTAACTCTATTGCTTATACCCAATAGATAAAACTCTATTTTTTAAATTATAAGTTGAATATAACAACACCTTAATGTTTAGTTGAATTCTATATAATTATTCTTATTCATAACTTATCTTAAAGAATATCAAGTAGCTCTGTTAGCTATTTGGGCTGCCTTTTAGAAATTTGGGTGGATACTGCTTGTGTGACTATTTCATCCTGTGTTTTAGAAAAACACAAGGACAAATGTTACCATTATTGTCTTAGTACACTTTGTGAGACAGTTGGTGAAAATATTTTTATGAAAGATGTTAGAAAATAAATGGTAGATTCATATATAGAAAGTAGATTAGGTCTGTTACAATTGCATGACTTTTTTAAATCATAAAATATGGACTTACTGCAACTCCTCTTTGGGGTGAAATGAACATATCTCTGATAATTAATCAATACAAGGGTGGGGCTTTTGTTTGTTTCTTTTTTTTGTTTTTAGAATGAGGGCACTGATCCTTCAAAATTTTTGGTGGCTAGAATGCAATTAATCTCTTTAGATAGATAAATGCTATCCAAAAATCTTGTAATTATTGAAACAGTTTTGGTCATTTTTATTAAGAAATAATTTTTACATATTAAAATTTACCTATTTTAAAGGTACTATTCGGTGACTTTTGACAAATGTATGTGATCATACAACCACCATCACCGTCATAATATAGAACAGTTGCATTATTCAGAAAGTCCACTATTATCACCTTGAATCAATATCGCCCCTCACACCCTACCCTTGGCAATCGCTGATCTATCTTCTGTCACTGCATTTTACTTTTATTAGAATTTAAATGTAAGTGCAGTCATAGAGAATGTAGTCTTTTGTGTCTGGTTTTGTTTATGCAACATAATGATTTTGAGAATTATACATGTTGTTTCATATATAAATTTGAAAATATTTTTTATAGACTACATTTAAATTTAGGAAGGTGACAGAAATCTAACTGGAGGCCCAGGAGTGGCCACAGAATGTCTATGTCTCAGTGCCAGTTTTCCTTGAAGACTGGGTGGTTGGCAGATTAGACACAGGCAAAGAACCATACTGCTGTGTTAGTTGATTTGTAGCATATAGACTTGGAATTGACCAAGAAGAAACTGGGGTGATTCATCATAATTTTTCCTTTTTCCTTTTATGGGTGGAGAATGCTATTTATCTGTTACTATTGATCAATTTTTGCTGATATACGGATCAGGTCACTTTCTTTTGTATTGAGAAAAACGTTGGGTATCTTGTCAGCAAAATGTATCAGTAAGATGTGGAGCAAACAGAGAGCAATCCCAGGAATGACACTGATGATTGACATGCAGTGGTGCACTCGATCTTTCCCTTTAATGAAACCCAGACACATTTGCAATTGACTCTTAAGAATTGTTAAAATATATATCAGTGAGGATTTTGTTTAAAATTGTAGATGATAGTATATATGTTGATTGAAATTATTCATTAGAGAGGAAAATGAGAACAGGGATCATTGTTGGCACTATGTGCATGAGTAGGTAAAAAGGAATGGAATTAAGAACAATAGTGGAGGCCATGATTGCAGAATAAGGCCAACCAAAAAATGTTTTGAGGCAGTTTGGTATTAGAGGGAAAATAGAAGCTGGTGGTATGAAAAAGGGGGAACAGTGATCAGCTGAAGTGGGGTGAAGGACTAGAGTGGTGCAGGAGAGAAGTCTAGACACTGAGAAGCTGGGGACATTGCTGTCACTGAGCCTTGTGGCAGGGACAGTGTTAGTATGACCAGAGAGCTAAGATATCCAAGAAGGGTAGGGTGGTAACAAGGGTTTGCGTACATGACTGCAAGAAGGGGAATTGCATGTGGTTTAATTTGATATTAAATTCAGAGCTGATGTTTATCAGAAAACACCAACCTGCCCAGGAAGGTGGGAATTATCTGGATTTCACAATGAGGAGCAGGAAAGGCCCCCATCTTCAGGTCAAGGTTATATGAACAAGAGAGAAAAAGGTTGCCCCTTGAGAGGGCTTTCAGGGTACAGGAGTACAGCCCCCTACAGGGTTTCACTTCCACGACAGAGGCAGAAATGGAAAGGCCCATTCAGAGAAGAGGTGAATATTTGGGAGATTTTGCTGCTGACAGACCAGGCGTTCTTGTAGACAATTTGGAGAAGTGAGATGTAAAGAAGGGATGAAAAACGGAAGGTTCCAAATTGGAATGTAACATAGAGTAGTATGGGGATAAGGCTCAGATGTAGTAAGACCCAGGGGTCTGTCTTTGCTGACTGAGATAAGCAGGGTTAATATATTTGATGAGACTAAACCCTGGTGGCTTCAAGGCAGAGAGAGGTGGTGAGGAAAGCATATTGTTGGGGAGGAAAGGGTGGTGGTCCATCTAGGAATAACCAGAGTTCTTGGACTCTCTGCTCATACCTGTCAATGGGACACTGGAAGACAAGCAGGGAAAGATCTTTCCCACCCAAAGGAATCTTTAAGGATCTCTTTTGATCCTTGCCTAAGAATTTCTGTCAGCGTCATAATACCCTAGTGTGAAGTAAGAAATTAGGTAGGTAGATAGATGATGACAGGTAGATAGATAGATGATTGATAAATAAATAAATGAAAGAAACAAGGAAAGGGAGGGAGAGAGGGAGGAAGGGAGGGAGGAAAAATAATAGTGCTCTTTATTTCTTTGTCTAACAAGTTGAGGGCCTTGATAGGAAGTAGAAACTCTTCTATGG
>JAQZBX010053886.1:6896-18860 GCA_029593785.1 Cabassous unicinctus | reverse complement strand
ATTACCAATGTTTGGAAATTGAATATAAAGAGGAATGTGTGTTGTTGCACATCTTAACTGAGAATTCTTGTTTGAATACTTCTTTTTAAGGACATTCAAGGTGAAAATGAATACCTTTATAAAACATATCATTTTAAATAAAATGTCTAGAAAAAATTGTGATTGCTCTGGATTTCCATCCTCAAATTGATTTTTAAAACGTATTCTGAGCTATGCTTTTAATATACTTCAAAGAGAAGTGCAAATTCCCATAAGCCATAGATTTTTAAGTTTTGGAAAAATAAAAAAATAATTTTCATATTTATATATGAAAAAATATTTTGAATTTAATTTATACCTGATTAATAACTAATATGGGGTCATTGTTTATGTGATGGCACATTCAAACAATAAAATAAAAGCAGACAGGTAATTAAGAGATCATTGAAGTCACATGGAGAGACTCATCAGTTGCTTTGCAGACAGTTCTACCAGGGAATGTTCCTCCAAATCTAAGATACCAAAAATGACATGGCTCTCAGAGCCTCAGTTTCCTCATCAATTATTATGAGGAAGGCTCAGCATAGAGTCTTCCATTAATCTAGCAACATGAATGTCAGCTCTGTTGGCAAGAAATTTCATTTCTTCTGACTATTTTATTTTTAAAGAAGTTATAGATTATATGAAACTTACATAAAAAATATAGGGGATTCCCATATACCCCACCCCACTCCTCAATCACATAATCCCCTATTAATAATATCTTTGATTAATGTGGTACATTTGTTAAAATTGATGAATAAATATTAAAGCATTGCTACTAATCATGTTCTATAGTTTACATTACAGTTTACACCGTACAATTTTATAGGTTTTGACCCAATGTATAATGGCTTGTATCTGTCATTGGAATACCATGCAGAACAATTCCAATGTCCCAAAAATGTCCTGTATTAAAACTATTTTTTTCCTTTTCCTGCCTTTCTCACCTCTGGTGACCACTGTCTTTATATCAATGTTACAAGTTCTTCCATTACTAGAAAAATAATAGGTTGACTTATTATTCAGTTGCATTCTCCCCTTATGTTTGTTCATTTCTCAATCATGAGTATTTGGGAATGGTGATGCCCAGTCTGCTTCCAGTTGAGAGGGGGCCTAGATCCCGTGGGGCAGATGAATGGAACTATCTTCCTTGCAGTTGTAGATACTCTCTGATTTTTGGGATGGGCATTGTCCATCATCATCATTTTGTTCATTGTTCTGGGCAAGTCCAATGAACTGGAAAGTAAGTGTTGGCTGTAACTCTGCTGAGATTCAGGGCTAAACAGGCACATGAACAAACTGAAGATTTAAGTCTGTAGGATGTAAATTTAATGGTTATAGTGCTAATTATATGTTCAAATAAAAGGGGCAAAGGAACCATGTGTGGGAAAATTATAAATGAGTCTAATTCTGTTGCATTGGTGAGATAAGTTAGCATATTTTCCAAAGTAAGGCCCAATGAAAGGTTACTGCATTCCTGGGGTTGCCTGCCCTGCTTGTACTATCCAGATGTCACTAGAACCCTCAGGAATGTCCCTGATTGAAGCATTGTTTACTGTGGCAGTCAATGAGATTGTCCTGAGACATGCCTAAGCATAACCTCTGGAGTGACCTTCCAACGTACTTTGAAGTCTCTTAGCCATAATGACTCATTTGTATTTAATATTTCCCCCTTTTGGTCAAGATCTTTTCCCAGGTGCATTGCTAGTTGGCACTTGACAATAATCCCTTAGTGCCAGGGAGGCCCATCCCCACTCAAGGTGGAAGGCAGTGAGTTTATATGCTGAGTTTGGCTAAGAGAGAGGCCACATTTGAGTAACAAAGAGGTTTTCAGGAGGTAACTCTTAGGAAATATACATTACTAGGCTAAGTTTCAGTTTTACAAGAATAAGGTGCATAAGTACAAGCATTAATATCAAAGGCCTGGCGTATTGGTCTGTTTTCTTTTACTAGGCACTGCTATGTACTCCTGAGATTCTTGATGCTTTATTAGAGAATATAGCAGGACTCCCCAGGATTGGAATTTAATATTTTGTTCATTATCATGTGGGTCTCCACCAATTGAGGAAACACTCCATGACCACATGAACACATTCATATTCTGCAGAGCCATGCCCCAGGTACACCCTTCCCCACACATCCCCCAACCACTGATACCCTGCACCAGTGACCCTTCCCTGCCATAGTTGTCACTTTTCTGTAATGCAAAACATCCCCCAAAATAAAGCCCCCAAATTTCTTGCATTGTGCCTTTCATCGCCTTAAGATCTGTTACCTTTTGTGTATGTTTACAATTTCTTCTGTATGTTCTACCAGTGTCTTTTTTTTCTTTTTAACTTTATTTTGAAAGAAGCTTTAGGTTACACAAAAGACACAGCAAAAATATAGTGTCCCATATACCCCACCCCTCCCACCTCACCAAATGAGAAAAGTGGGAGATCATTAGAATTTGAATTCCATAATTTAAAAGAATAATAATAACATAGTATGTGTATTAAGGAATTTTACAAAATGTCTTATATTTATTATATAATTTAATCCACTCCATCCCAGTTACATAAAATTATTTTGTTTCCCTTTTACAACAAGAACATTATGGCAGAAGAAAGCCAAGTAACTCTTTCAATGGCATCCGGTTAAGAAGGGCAAAGTCTTCTTCACATGGCAGTGAAGGTTGTTGGCTCTGGGAGTCAGACTGACCAGAATTCAAATCCTCACTCTATCAGAACTTGTGATTTGGGGCTAAATTACTTAACGTCTTCTAGGCTCTATTTTCGATTTCTGTTAAATAGTGATGAATGATATCAGTTGTTCAAATCTCCAAGAGTTCCTGTGAGGATTAAATAAGATAATTTGTTTAATGGGTGCCATACATAGCAAGTGTTCAATGACTGTTAAGTGGATAAAACTGATGATGACTATGAGAAGATGCTTCCCAAACTATTTCCTCTAACAATGCCCTAAGTATCCTAAGTAAACTGCCATTTAAAAATCCAAGCACAGAGCACCAATGTTGTTGGAAAATGTTAAGCTTTTTTTTTTTTTTAAACCAATTAGAAAGACTAATATACCTTAACCGGCTAAGCAGCAAATACTGGTTCACATTTCATATATACTCAGAAACAATGTTTTAAAAAAGCTTTTATTTCTGACAGATTTCTGTACATATTTACAAATGTATTTCCCCCACTCATAGAAGGCCATCCAGAAGGAGTTTCTCAGCATGCTAATTAATGCAGAACAATGCATCTTCCCTGCATTGAAAAAGGTCAGAGAATCTTGTCAGGTCTCCCTTCCTTCAATTAGAAAATTCTTGCATCCTTTCCTAACCTTCCCCTATTTCAACAGGCAGAACCCACATGCTGTCAGGATTTATTGGATAATCTCCACCCCATTACCTAACACTGAGAAATGTCTTGATGCCTTTGGAGTCAGCTGTGCTCATTAGCTAAAGAAAGGCTCTGAGAAGTTAGTGAATGTATTCAGATTTTTGTTGGTATGCAGTTTAATGAAATAGTGTTTTATTTTAGTCCCCTAGTTGCTTAGCAAAAAAAAAAATGGGTTAAGCTGCTGATTTCCTCTAAACTGCTGAGCATATTGATTGTAGCCTGATAAAGTCATTTAATTGCTGGTTGCTTATATTCAAATCAATGGCTCTAGCTGGAGAATTTCATGAGGAAAGTGATGATGTTTACTTCTTTTGGGAGTTGAAATTTCTGTGAATTTACCAGTATTACCTTGCAAAGGATTCTTTTCAAAATTATATTGCATCTTTAGAGTTTTGAAATATAATATCCCACAGGTTTTTAGTGAAGATGACACAAATAGAAAGTTGTAAGCTTTGTTTGAGTAGAATTAGCTGAAACTTCCCCAAATATTCCTAAGTTCTGACACATTAGAACTTTGTTCATCAGTCTTGAATACACCATACTCAGGGAGTATCATAGGGGTCCATGTGGAGAGAAAAAATCATGACTTTGTCATCAATATAAAAGGGAGAGAAGGGAGTGGGAGATGAGAGAATTTGCATAAATACACCTCATCCCCTTTTCCTTTTTTCCTTTTTCTTTTCTCTTTTCCCAACCCTGAAGGGAAAGGGATTAGTTGAGAAAGTAGCCTGTGCTAATCTTTAATCAAGGAAAAGAATGTTGAATTAGGAAACCTGTTGTCTTTCCTTCCATCCATTCAAGAAACATACTTGTTGAACATTTGTGATGTGCCAAACAATGTGCTGGAGATAAATAAACAAAACTGGGTGGTTTGTTAATGCTGTCATTCATTTAATAAATACTACCAATTATCCTATATTTGATAGAGGAAAACTGAAAACAAAGTATTGCAACATATAGGATGAGTGCATAAAAGTATTCAGAATGCTGAGGGAGCAAAAAACTGTGGAAATAAGCAAGACCCATCCTGTAACTCCTGTGTCAGAGAATGAGTTTCAGGGGTACACAGACTTCCCCAGGACATGTGATAAAGCTGCCTTTGGAGGCCTGCCTCCTCTCCTTGGCTGCTAAATACCTCAAGAGGCAGTGTGGTATGGCAGAAAGTTTACAATCTCTGGAACAACACAGCCCTGGGTTCTTATCCCTACTGTGGCAGGCTGCAAATTGTTCTCCAATATCCATTTTGCTCTTCTTCCTTAGTAGAATAAATCCTGACCACCCACAATAGACCACAACTCCCAGTCTCCCTTGCAGCTAGGCGAGGCTTTGAAATGAAGTTAGGGTCAATGGGTTCTTAATGGAAGTAATGTTTGAAACTTCCAAGAAGTCTCCTTCTTCATTTAATTCAAGCTGGCAAATATGGGGTCATGAAAGCTGGTGCAAGAGCAACCATTATGGAAAGCAGATGGAAGGCTTGTGTGGAAGATGGCAGAGCCACATGATGTCTGATGATTGTGAAGCTGCCCTACCAGACCTCAGTGGCCTGTGGGAGGGTAATAAACTCTCAATTTGTTTTACCACTGTTGGGTTCCTGTCACTTGTGGTCAAATCCAATTCTAACTCATACAACCAGTGGATCTTTAAACAATAACTTAAACAATAACTCTCAGAGACTCAGTCTCCTCATCTACAAAATGAGGATAATAATATCTATTTTTATAATTGTTGGAAGGACTGGACTAAAAGAATAAAAAATTTAATGCACCTGGAATAGTGCCAGGCACCCAGTGGTAGTATTATAAACCACTATTAGTGTAATAATGTTCACTGCCTATTCCCAGCTCTCTGCCAGAGGACTGCTCTCCTGCTCGAGATTCCACTCAAAACTCCCATTCCCTGACAATTGCACCAAACAAGGAAATGGTGATCTGAGATGCTAGTCAAAATTGTGTGCTCTGAGATATGCAGAGTCTAGATATCTAACCCTGCCAGGGACTATATGCCTCCATCTTGGAAAAAGACCCTCTTCTAGCTGGAGGTACAGTCTTGAGAGAGGAAATGCATAGATTGATAAAGGGAAAGAGTGTCCTTGTCAGAGAGAAAGGCCAGCTGAATTGACTCTGATGATTGGCCAAGAAGCTAATACAACTGTAAACTATGAAACCATTCTCACATCCTTCATGTTATCCCACCTTAATGTGACACCCCCAACCCATTTCCTTTTCTGCTCTTCCCTCAATTGTATGTGATGTGAGTTTACATAAACCTGAAGAGTGGGTTCATGAAGATAAAAAAAAATCCATGGGTGACTTTCTTGTACATTGGACTGATATGGGAACATCAGAAGAGTTGGGGCATCATTAATGAAGAACTTCTCTTTATTGGGATGTTTTGGGGGGAACTAGGGGAAAAATTTTCTCTAATTGGAAAATCTACATGTTTACTTCCTCCACCTGCCCCTGGTCTGCCTGTCCTTATGATCTGAGGGAAATCAGACTGCCTCTTGGACCAGGGAGGCAGCCCTTGGTGGAAGCACCTGGGTGAGTTCTGTCTCTGGCCTTCCTCTAACCAGCTGTGTGACCTTGGGCCACAAATCACTTATCTTCTTCAAGCTTCAGTTTCTTCATCCATAAAATGCATAAACCACAAATATCTCCTAGGCATGAAAATAAACAGTTGAGCCAGTTAGTTTTAATTAATGAAATGAGCTTATAAACTAATTGTACATATGCCCCCTGGTAATCCCTTAGCTAGAATTTCCTGAGACAAGACTTCTGCAGCAGTCCAGATCAGAGAGAATGGTGGATTAAATGAGGACTACAGAAATGGAGAAGGGCCAAACAGATAAGATTCAGGATTTATTTTGGAAGAGAGGCCAAAAGGACCTGCTGATGAACTGGTTGCATGGTATGAGTGAAGGAGAGAATCAAGGTGTTTTACTTGAGCAGCCAGGGATTGGAGAAATAATTGATGAAGGAAATAAGCTTGGGAGGAATCAATACTAGTTCTTTATCACATATGCTAAGTTTGAGGTGTCCATCAGATATCCAAGTGGAAATAAATGTTGAGTCATCAGTTGAATGGATGATTCAGGAGCTCATTGGGAAAGGTACTAGTGGACCCACAGATTTGAGATTTGTAAGCATATAAATACTATTTAAAGCCATGGGATAGAATGAGATCAGTGAAGGAAAGAACGTAGATATCAAGATAAGAGGTCCAAGGAGAGAATCTTCTTATAATATTTTAAGGTTGGTGGGGAAGACGGAGTCACCAATGTGATAAACCAAACCAACAGACTTCACAGAAACCTAGAAATCCAGTTTCAATGAGGAGGTAATCAATTGTGTCAAATGTATCTGAGAGGTCATATAAGATGAGGGCAGAAAATTTCCCATTGATATTGGTGACCTATAGCTCACTGGCAAACTGGTTGTAGTAGGCAGCCTCCAAAATGGCCTCCAATGATATCCAGATCCTAGTATTCCTACCCTTGTATAATCCCCTCCCCTTGTACATGGGCTGGACTTATTGATTCACTTTTAATAGAATACAGTAGATGTGAGGTTATGTTACATCTGAGATTATTACAAAAAGACTGCCTTATATCTTGCTCACTGTCTCATCAGCATTTTCTTTGGGTGTTGGTGTAGAGTAAACATCAGGTGTAAATTATTTGAAACTTTTTTCCAGGCAATTATGACAGAAGAAGAGAGATGCTTGAGACTTAAGGGGTTGTGTAATGGACAGCTTATATTGATGGTCCATAGATTCTATGCTGGGTAAGGAAGGGAAATGAGGACAGGAAGTGTGTGATGGAGAGAGAAGGAGTGGGAGGCCAAAGGATTAGAAACTCATTGGGATGGAGTCTTAGTGGAATACCAGAATAAGTAAAGAAGAAGGATAAGAGGCGATGGGTAGAGTGAAAGATGCTTCAAATAAATATTTCAAAACTTTTACTGGTGAATGCTATGTCTAAGAGTAAGTTGCACAGATGGAGTGAAGGAAAAGATGGAAGAAATGAATGGTATAGGATGAATCATTAATGTAGGTGTGAAAGTCATCCAGGATTTTGATAGGCATAGTGGTGAGGGTGACAGTAAGACAGATGGCAGTGCCATCAATGCATGAGGAGCTGTGACTGGCAAGTTGATGGAAACAGCAGCAAAAGGGGGTTATAAGTCAATGGTATACATTTAAGGAGGTGAGGTTGAAGGGGAAAGGAAGGAGAATGGTTTGGAGACAGCAACAGGGACCACATCCCCAGGACTGAAAGGGCTGTAGGGGAAGGAATGCCCTCAGTGGACAGCCTTGGGAATTGGTGAGCAGGCCCATAGTTATGGACCTACTAGGAATGGAGTAGAATTTCCTTTCAAGTGATGGCTGGATATTAGATGAAGTCAAACCTAGTGTGCTGCATCTGCATAATAAAAATAGTCATTATTTATAGAGTACCAACTGAATTCCAGGGACTGTGAATTTAGTTTAGAATTTATTAAAGGATTTTAATCCTTTTAGTAATACTACATACAAATGAGGAAACAAGCTCAAATTGATTAAGTAACGTAGCTGGTTAGTGGATTTATACCATGTCAACTTTACTAAGTTGGAACTACATTTTCAGGGATTTCCTTCCCTGTATGAATCTAGGTTAGGATAATCCCTAAGAGAAATCTATGCAAGATTTGGAAGGCAGAAGAAGAAGTAGCCATTATGCTCTGAATTTATTTGGTGCAGTGTCCCAGGCACTTCTGCAGATTTTATAGAGTATTACAAACAGATTCAACTTGATGGTCTGGGGCCATATAGCCAGGCCTGCAGCAACTCTAGCCTTCTCTCTGTGTCTTCAGCTTCTCCAAACTCCTGAGCCATGGGTGCGTGCAGTGGAGAAGGCCACCAGGTTCTTTGGCAGGTCACCTGTGTCATAGCTCACAGTGTTAGAGCCAGTGAGAAAGATCCAGTTTTATGCTTGTGGATTTCAGTTTGTCCTTATGGGTTCCAGTTGTCCTTGCTGTCCTCCATTTCTCTTTGAGCTTTCCCCACCCCACCCCCCAGCTGCACGCCTGGCTGACTGATAGCAACTTCAGGTCACCACCAGTCACAGAGCAGCAGAATAAATCTCTTATTCCATATCACTCAGAGTGGGTCCACTCACTTGACATATTGGAAAATGGTAAAACCCAAATCAGAAACATTAATTGAATCCAAGTCCTTCCCATTTCTATTCTTCAGGGAAACCTCTTACACCTACAAGTAGATGGCATATTGAATGAAACACCACGGAATCAAAAGTAAGAAATTCACAGATAATACTGGTGCCACCAAGATTTATTCACTCTAAACAGGGACAGCTACAAGTTTGATGTATTGAATGAAAAAGAAGAAGAAATTGGGCTAGTTGATGGATGCTTCTTTGTAGCTTTAGGTTTGGGCAGTGAGCAAGAAAGGAAATTAGGGAAACACAGAAAGAAAAATTGCAAATTTTGGCAAAGGGAACAAAAAGAAGGTTATGTGGATATTTTTTTAAGTCTTTGTACCTAATCCCAAATGAACTTAAAAGATACACTGTTCTATTATATAAACAATTTTTTTTGAAAAATAAAAACATAATGGAACCACATTTGTTTACATGGTAAAAACATGAAAATACCATTTAAAGTTTGGAAGGATAATTACTACAAAGCACAAGCTAGCTACAGAACTCTGAGCTTGTTTCCTACTCTGTGGAGTGGGTATAATAATGATAGATTTTCAGAGAGTTTCTGTGAAGTCCAACAGACATAGTGCATGTGAAAGTGCTTGTAAGTTTTAAAGTCTCCTATAAGTAAAAGTATCATTGTCATCCACATGAAACAACCATGATTCTCACATGAACATTTATTGTTTTTGTCTACCCAGAACCCTGGCACACCTTCTTCCAGTAATAGCACAGCTGCCCTTCTTTTTAAAGAACTGGTGGTGAAAGTGGCCCTTCTCCTATCCACAGGAGTGAGTACTTGCTCAGGTTAAGCAATCAGCATCCCCCATGCACCTGGCCACAGTCACCGGCTCAGGAGTGGGCATGTAATTTAAGCCAGTCCAACTAGAGTCCTTCTTGGAGATTTTTCTTTTCTTCCCAGGATCTATAAGGACATGTCTCCAGAGTGATCATATTTCCTATCATATGGAAGCACACCCAAGGATAATGCTGACATGGGGAGAAAATGGGAATTGAGAGAAAGATCCTTGAAAGAATTCCAATCATCCCTTATATACAGCTCCAACCCTGCCGATTCCATAATTTATATATAGAATATATACATACACATTTTTTACTTAAGCATTTGATTTGTACTTTAGTCACTTCCAACTAAGAGGTTTGGATAATACAGATTCCACAATGGATAACTTTCAAATAAAAAAATGTGGAGAGTAGGCAATCTTGCTCATAGTCTCCTTTCCAAACCATAGAAAACTATCTAGAATAGTGAAAACACAAAATCCAGAAAAAGCCTGTTTTAATTTCCTAGGCTGCTCAAGCAAATACCATGCAATGGGTTGGTTTAGACATTGGGAATTTATTAGCTTACAGTTTTGAGTTTAAAAGAAAGTCTAAAGAAGACATCCTCCAGGCAATGCTTTCTTCTGAACACAAGTGTTCTGGGTTGAATCCTGGCGATCCTTGGTCCTTACTTCATCACATGGTAAGGCATGTGAGGCAATGACAGGCACATGGCAGCATCTCCTGGTCTTTCCCTTCTTTTGTGGGTTCCATTGATTTCAGCTTCTGGCTGCTCCCTCTTTGGCTTTTCCTCACTCTCTCTGAATTTCATTCCACTTATAAAGGACATCAGTAATAGGATTAAGTTGCATTCTGATTGAGGTGGGGAACACCTTCTTAACTGAAGTAACTGCATTAAAAATTCCTGCTTACAATGGGTTCACATCCACAGAAATGGATCAAGTTTAAAAACATGTTTTTCTGGGGTGCACACAGCTTCAAACCACCACGCATCCCCAGGATGGTATGCACAGAATGAGAAGACATCCACCTTCCAATAATCGTCAAGCAGAAATAATATTAATTAGGAGGCATGTTTTAGAATGTGGTAGAGGAAACAAACCTCTTTAGGAATATTGCTCATAAATACTGAACTACTTAAAAATAAAATTCACAGTTTGGGCTTAGCTATTCTAACCTTATACTTGTTGCTATTATAAAGGACTAAGTAAAAAAGGCCATTGCAGATGTATTTCTAGACTGTGAACATTGTCTCTCCATGACATTTTCCAGAGTAAGTAGCACCCTTTAAAGAGTGGAGCTTTAACAAGGCCAACTTCTGTCTCTATGTGCTACATCCTATGACTGCACTTTGGAGTAGGAGGAGTCTTAGAGATACATCATGTCACAGATGAGGGAACTGAGCCCCCACAATGGTGAGCAACTCAAGCAAGTTCACACAGTTTGCAGGTAAATTCGGTGAAGATTCTTTACTTAGAAAATAATTTTTTGCTTTGCAAAACGCCACACTATATTTTTCACTCTAAATTCATTGAAATGAAACTCACAATGTAAGTGACGATATATAAAATCCTCAAATTATTAAATTTGTAAAACATTTATTTGCACACAATTATTTGGGAAAGCATTTATTGTACCTCTGTGTAATTCCAGTTTGGACATACTAGTTATGATATTAGAATTTTAGAATCTTTACAATGAGTCAGCATTGAAATAGATAAAATGGTTTAGATTGGTAAACTCCCATATCTTGTGGAAACAGAGGCATTTGGCTAAAGGAAATGAAATATTCCTTTTAAATGTTCTAGTATTCTTAAATCAGTGGAAGAAATTGTGACTGCTGACATTCTTTTGTATTAGGAAAGTTTTAATCGTATCATGTTCCAAGAGTCACAACTGTTTTAGAAGTCTCTTAGGATGCAATGATTTTCATTAGTATTTCTGCATATTGAATGGAACTGAGAAAGACCTAACAGGAAGCATATCTGAGCTGCTTTCATGGACCAGCCTTTTTGTTCAGGGGAGCAGAGCTCAGAATAGGAGTGCTTGAAAGGTGGCATTTTTCAGATGATCTTCTATGTCACCTGCTGCTTGTTTTTATTTAAATTATTGAGCCCAATTTTCCAATCTGTGGTGAAGCTTTTGTATATCTTTATGGAGTGTTTGCCCAATAAGTTAGCAGATGAAAACTGATTCCCCATTTTTTGTCACCTCCTACCTCCTGCCCAATAGAGCCTCAGAATGCCACTGCAGAGGGACCAAGTACCTAGTTACTTCAAGCCAAGAGTGGACTGTGCTGGGCCTTCTCCCAGACTCAGAACTGATTCCTGTACCCTCTCTCATGCCAACATCTTCCTCTATTACTTTTCACAGGACTAAGGTGCTGGTGGTGTCACAAGGAAGAGATGTCACACTTATATCAAGATAACACATACTCAAGATAGCAATATCCAAAAATGGGCAAAAGAACAGAAACCTAATAGTCACTAAAGAAAAACTGCAATACCTAAAAAGCCAATAAAGATATTTAACTTTGGACTGAGGATTAAAACA
>JAQZBX010053885.1:0-18786 GCA_029593785.1 Cabassous unicinctus | reverse complement strand
AAACATACCACCATCAATGTGTTAATAAATTTCTTATTAAAATGTTTTTAAAAAAGAGGGTGAGTATAGATAGGAATGGCAGAATGTTGGTTATCATTGAAAGCAGGTAATTGGTGCATGCAGGTCCATTATCCTAGTCTCTCTCTTCATTGTACATTTGAAATTTTCCATTATAAAAAGTTTTTAAAATAACATATTTAAATGTATATTTACCTAAGATCAAAATTTATAAGTGGTTGTCTTTTCATTTCTCCCCATATTAAAAAGTAAAAAAGCATGTTTTACTTCTTTCTGCTGCTTCCTCACTCAGGCATAAGTTTCTTTATCATTATAATCTGGAATTTAAAATCCAAATAATGAAAATTTGTTCTTTTTAATCATATATTTTTCAAAAAAATTCTTTGCCATTCGTATTCAGATTTGTAATCATGGTTAACAATTATTTAGATTTCACCACCACTGTTTTTATATCACTTTATTAAACATATGTAGGTGCAAATAAAAAGGGAGCAAGGAAACATTTCATCATCACACCTGATAGAATCCAAGGGATACCAGCCTTTTGAGAATGAATTGAATGAGCAGTGTGAAATGTTTAGCTTTTACAGTAGCAAGTCCAGAACTGCTCCCAGCCCTCCAAACGTCCCACAGCACTCCAGAGAGCCAGACTGCCTTGCCAGCTCATCACCCCTTCTCACTTCTTCCCTGACCCTTTCAGAAGCCCCCCAAGGCCTTGCTGTGGAGGCCATCCTGCCTGCAGCTACACTTTCCATCTCAACTCTACCTCTGCTGACAAGCTAATTCCTGCTTTCAAAATGAACATTTCAGGGACACTGTCACGAAAACCACCCTCACAGCAGCAGCCTTCAGGCCCCACAGGTAGCAGTCTCTGAGGAAAATTAAAGCCAACACTCACTGAAGACATCAAACTTTGTTAAGAACATCTAACCCTATGTTCACAAATAGTTACTGTAAATTAATATTGTACTACAAACAACTACTAAATATGTTGTTAAATGGACAGATACTTAAAAAATAATTACATTGGACTTTTCACTAAATATAGTGAGACAGAATTTTCTCTATCCGTATCAGCAAAGTTGGGCTGCTGGCCAGCATTTAGAAATTCATCCAGTCACGCTAAAGTGATAGAATGCAGCTAATTAAACTGAGTATCAGTGTTGGTACGGTAATGAACTTCATATGTAATCACTCTTTACTCATTGTCTCCAAAAATTAAAGTTGAGTGTCTACTTTGTGCGAGACACTGGGCTGTGGGCCAGGTAGGCAGCAGTGCTTTTTCCTTGCCATCATAAAGCTGACAATGTGGCCTGTTCACAGAGAGCGGAACAACCAGCTGTTTGATAAACTACTTAATGTCATTAGGAATACTATATACTAAGAAATTCTATCTGAGATATAATCTTCAGAGGAACCTGCTACTAGATGGAATGTTTTTTCCCTGAAACCAGTTTCCATGGCAGGTTTGCGTATCTAGACTACCACAGTTCCCTCGCAGTTTGCCTCATCCACATATAGTTACCTCATTTCATACGCTAATCATTTCATATCTATACTAAAATTATATTGGAAAAATACACATGATGACAGATTTCCTTTGTTTCATGGACATTTCACTGGAATATGAACAGATAGCTATTTCAGAAATCCCTAAATGCGAATTACATTGTAAACCTAAAGTTAATGATTGACTCTTGCTTCTGATTACATGGCGAGAAACTATTTTACAAATTAATTCTTAGAAGTTGAATAAATGCACCAGTGTGAACTAAAAGACAGCATGTGAGAATATGGTAAGGAGGTTTTTTTGGTAATTTACAAAGAGGATACTTAGATGTCAACCCAGTTACTTAAGGAACCAAAACTCATTTCTGGTGTATTTTGCTTTAAATAAACCCACCATTGAAATTCTATATTTGCATTTTATACTTAAAAAGTAAAAATAAAAAATAATTTACCAAAGGGGCTGCTTTTAGGAGCATCTACCCTTACTGAACTTTAAAAAATGATTCAGTTAATTTTTAAAATTTATATACAGTTTCCAAGAATATGTACAGGGCATTAGATCTAACTGCAATATTGACATGGACTAAAGCTGTCTTCTAACTGGAACACCGCCAGCCATAACTGAAAGTGACCATGAGAATGAAGACAAAGCTCTACCTATAGACATGCTTCACAGGCCATCTATGTTCCCGCAGCCCTTCACTAACCAGTGAAGTTGCCTGAAGGGTACTAGCTGTCTGCTACCCTTCTCTAATGAAAAAGAAGCAAGAAGAAAATGCCCTTGGATTGTCATGGGCCTGATTTTACCATACCTAAGCTAGAGCTGATTCTACTGACAACAGTCTTTTTTTTTTTTTGTGCCCATTTGAGCAGCAACAGCTTTTGTTTGTTTTGGTTTAGGTGACTGTTGCTCTTTAATACCCCAAATAGAATTGCCCTTGATGCTTTGAGAAGCCACAGATTGAAGGCAGACAAGCACCAAGATAGGGGCTTTTATAACCAACTTCCAGGCAGATGGAACCCTACGTTCAGGATTCCAGTCGAATTGGGCATTTAGAACTATCTACAGTGGTACTTAATTTATACAGACCTCTGCCCATCATTTGTTTTCTGGTTTGCTAGGAAAGTTAATTGTAAATAGATTATACTGCAAATTATTTAAAAATTATTCCTCCTAATTACTTTCCCCTCTACTAAGTAGTTACTCCTCCCCATACATGTTTTTCTTTATTCTTTAAAACTAATGTCTGGGGAGTAAAAGCCATTTAATTTACATATTTGCAGGAAGCCATGGAACTTTCAAAATTGCAGCTGATGTTCACTTTTAAGGTCAAATAAAGGACTAATGAGCTTTTTTCTCATTGAAAAAGATTACAAAGCAGCAGCTATATGTGTTGTATCAGAGCTATACATGTTGAATCTTATTCACAAATTTAAGTTCTGTATTCCAAGATATGGCTTATACATTTATTCTATGATTAATTCTTTTATTAAATACAGAGTGCCTCATATGTGCCTAAACAGCTTAAGTGCACAGTCTTGCCCTCAAAGAGCTAACATGAATACGAGGTAGTCACTGAGTCAACCAGTATTTATTAAGTGCCCCAATAGTGCCAGGCACTGTTCTGGGTTTTGAGAGTATATGAGTGAATGAAACAGACATCCCTGCCCTCATGGGGCTTACCTGGAGACAGACAATAAAGAAAATTAAATAATATGGCATGTTGGATGGTGACAAGTGCTTATGGAGGAAAATAAAGCAGAGTGAGGGAAGCAGAGAAGCCCAGGTTGATGGCGAGGCGGGTTGTTAAATGTGGCTTGATCAGGAAAAGCCTCACGAATAAAGTGATATTTATACAGAGACATTTACACAGTGACCTTACACAGATGTGATGCAAGAGTGAGCCATGCAAATATCTCAAGGAAGAGTATTCGGAGCAGTGGGAACAGCAAGTACAAAGGTCCTGGGAAAGAAACCTGATTGGCAAGTTTGAGGAACAGCAAGAGGCCGGGTATCAGGCGTGTAGTGAGAGAATGGTAGGAAGCTCTGGCTGCTTATTCCTTGTAAGAAAACATGGACAGATGCAGGGAGACCAGTAGGAGGTTACTACAATAGACCAGGCAAGCAGGGGAAGCAGTAAGCAGTGGTTAGGTTCTGGATACATTTTGAAGGAAAAGCTGATGGATGTTACTGACAGACTGATAGTATGCCCTGTGTCATGAAAGCAGCAGACTGATGCTAATCTTGTATTCAGAAACAATGAAAATGTAGAAACAAAAGCATCAAAGATGGGGGTTGGTCTCATGGCTTCTTGGCATACCTGGAATCAAGTTAATGTACAATATTTAGCACAGAGAAGACCCTCAGAACATTAAAAAGGAATAAATGGCTTTTTAAGTCTATTAATTTTTTTCAGTATAAACTTATACTTGGAAATATCAACATTGCTTTATGTATTTTTCAGGGAACACTTTCTAAGATTTGTTAGCACTGCAGCCTCATTAATTACTAATTTGAGAAATGTATAAAGAAATGGAATTAGTTATCATTAAGCCAGTGTCTTCAAGTTGTGTGGTTTTTTGGGATATCTGATGATATTCTGTATTGCCAAAATTCAGTTACCTTTCGTTTTTACTCATTTTCTTAAATAACGTGCATCAAACCTAAATGCCTAAATACAGTCTGGCTCTTTCTAATCTTAAATTTTCCTTTTTTTTTTGCCTCCTTTTACTGCACTCCTTCCTGATTCTTTCTTCATGATCTCAAAGGACTACCATCTTGCTTTATTATTCAAGGTACTTCCTTATATTACCACATGTGCTGTGTTTGGAATTAAAAAACAATGAGTTATGTTACAGTTCACATGCTTGATCCTTGCCATTACATAGTAAACCAGTTAAATTTAAATTACAACTAATGCTGATTTAAGCTCTGAATCTCAGAATTATCACCTAAAGACACAGCATATAATGTGAGCAAAGGTTAATGAAAAACTGTAACCAGTGAAATAAAACTGTGACATTCTTGCTTGTTTCAGCAAGAACCTAAGTATTTTAATGAAATATTTTGTAGACTAATTCTTGAGGGATAAAAGCTTAACCTTAAGGGAAAACTGTAGACTTAATAAAAATTTCTCATTCACATAAACCACAATGTCTTAGGATTGGTAATGTTGTAAGTGACCACTTTGAAAGAGAAACCATTCTCTGACATAGCTTCTACGTTCCATTTGCCTGAATTCTCTAGGCTTCTTATTCTCTTAAGGTTTAGTCAATTTTCTTCCAAAAAACTTTAATTTTTTTTCTTGTCATTTTTCCTATTAAAAACAATTCTGGAGCTTTAGTTGAAAGAGAGCTCCCAGTTCCCGTGTACCTCATCTTGATGGAGCAAGTGTTCAGGTCCCTGCTATGCCTGTCTCACTCCCAACGGTAACAGAATAAGCTTGCCCCGGGCTGACACAGTAGCTTCGGAGCATGGTTAGGGCCTTCACTCCACCACTCTCTTGGATTGCCTTCCCATTCCCGGCACAGAGAACCTCACCGTGGCCTTCTAGCCTGTTTAAGAAGCCTGCACTTCATCTAGAACAGTGGCAGCATGCAACAGCTTAATTTACATAAACCAGTAACTTATGGGATAAATGATGGGTAAAGGGAAATCTGAATAACAAAGTAAAATAGGGCCGAGGGAGGATGGGAATACAAGACTGGAATCAAAAGAATAGAATGTCAGAATATTTTGTAATGGAAAGAAAAGAAAGGCCAGAACTAGAGTGGCAGGGGAAAAAATCCAGTGGTTTTACACTCTTTGCTGTGCTTATGGGTTCCAGTGCAGCATAATGCAGTGATGAGCAGTCACCTGCCTTTAAGCTTAGGGCATTATGCTGTTTTCCAGGAGGTCACCTGTTCTTAATCTGCTTAAGCAGAAATTCCAGAAGGAAATCTCTCCATTGACACACTACTGATGCTGCCTTTGATTTAATAATGTAATCGAAGCTATTTTCCACATACCTTTGAGATGGGGTCCAGTGTCCCATTAAAACACAGAGCAGATGACGTTGAGATGCGGGTATTTTCTCCAGAAATGCTGCTGACAGTGGTGGTGACTGATCTGTTGACATAACCTCCTCTCCCATCCTCTCCCACTGCAGGACTCCGGACACCCCTGCACTGCCACTGACCCGGACAGCTGCTTCATGCCCGTGTCTCCTCAGCACTTCATTGATCTCTTCAAATTTTAAGTTCAGCCCTCACATTCTGTCCCTGTTGCTCTCTGTAAAAGGCTGTACTTTGTGCTTTTTTTGTGCAATAGCTGGTAGTAAATGTGATTAAAAGTAGTAATTTGGACAAGTGACCCATGCTGTGAGGCCTGTGCTTGCTGGAAAGAATATGAAAAATTGTCCTTCCACAGCTCTAGAGTAGAAATGTATTGTTGTATATTTTGATCTTTGAATAGGGTCAGGGGACCTAAGAAAAATCATTTTTTATTTTCTTCCTTTAAAAATCTTTTTCTTTTAAGCATATTGAAATTTGCCATTTTTCATATTTATAAATATGGTTCAAAAAATATTTTGGATATTCAGCCTCATACTCTGTGCTCAACTGACATAAATGGCCAAGAGTATTCTTCCTAATTGTCAAATTATGGTTTCCCAATTTTATAGTATTTGAGGGCAGAGGACAAAACAATTGATCCTTGTAAATACATTGTGCAGAATATTTATTTTTCTTGAAATGTATTTTAACAACTGAATTGGCTGTGTCCGAGCTCCTTGCATACAAAAATGAATCTAGGGAAATATTAGCCATATTGTGTTTTGGTGTTATCAGTTGGGTTGTGAATTGTGCAAAATGTCTTTAGCCTAACAGAAATGTGAGTGATATTACTGTGCTCCTAGGTGCTCAAAGACGGACGCTGACAGCGAGGGCACCACGGCTTTTTGTCGGGGCAGTTCTGGAATTTACAACTGAAGTGTGGAGAGGGTGGGTGGGACCAAAGACAGAAGAAATACAGTTACTTGGATAAGTATACACGGCTTTGACAAGACTGAGTCATAAACAGCCCAAAGGGATTCTAAACTTTACTTGTATTGAAACTTTGTCTACTTTTATAGGCAAAGTAATAAATCATGTTTATCTAATGATTTAACTTTGTCAGTTTTGCATATTACTGAAAAAGTAATGTTAGTGATTTTGATATCATTTAACCTTTTAAAAAGATTATTTTAAAAATAATACATGTCTATTTCAGAAAATTTTTAGAAGTATATACAGGAAAATAAAAATCACCCATAATCCTGCCACTCAAAGATAATTGTGTTCCAGATATGATGTAGATACTCAGAATCTCTGTGTGTATATATTGGATAAGAGTTTTTCATAAGACCATAAACATCTAATATACCATTTTCATTTTGTAACTAGCTTTTTTCCCCTGAAGCATTTATATATATCCATAAATATTCTTTGAAAATATGGTTTTTATTGGCTACATAGTATTGCATTACACAGTTGAGGCAGTCTTTACCATCACAGCATTCAGGTTGTTTCTGATTTTTACTATTCATATAAGGAACTCTGGTAAGCACCATTGCACATACATTTTTGTGCATCTGATTATCTCCATAACATAAATCCCTAGAAATGGAATCCAAGATGAGTAAAACATTTTTAAGGGTTTTATAGTTCCACATTTCTCAAGAGAAGAGAAACTATTATACTCTTTTTAAGAGAAGGAATATGTAAGTGACCATTATCCCTGAAGCATATATATTATTGGATGTTGTCATTTATTTTTGTCTTTGCTATTTTAATATGTGAAGAAAGAATGGGCTCTGTGATTTATTATCAAATTGAACGTTTCTTCTGTATATTTAGTAGTCTTTGTTTTTAATTTTTTTTGGTAAATTATCTAATGTGTGCTCTTTATCCATTTTTTGTTTTGGGGTTTTGGTCTTCTTCATATTAATCTCTTCTTAGAAGGATATTAACCTCTTGAAGTTGGTGTTCTTTTCCCCAATTTGTCATATTCCTTTAAATTCTATGATGTTATTTTGCTGTATTGGAGAATCACAAATATATGCATTTAACATGTAAATTGAGCAGTACCTACTCAGAAAAACAAAAAAAACAGTTTTAATAGTGTAGGAAGAGGATTCCAACCATTCCACTCTATCAGGATACTTCCACAGGCAGTAGATGCAGTTAAACCCAAAAGAGTAAATGCATACTGGCAAAGCTTCCTAAGTGTGTGCATGTGGCATGTTTAAGGGTTCCCTAGCCCCTGACAACAGTATTGGGCTTCAGAAAAGGGAGCAGTGATGGCTTCCTCAGCTCTGTTGAAGAAATTGAAGAATTAATTGAGTGCAGAGACAAATACCGGATAAAGAAAAACTTGAGGCACTGATAAATTATTTACAGAGGATCAAACGACACCAAACAGGAAGAGATGACAAGTGGAATCATCATAAATTTACACACTTGAATAATCGCTTCTGTTAAAGGGCCTGCCAAAAGTAGGGATGCCACTCCTTACTGATTAAACTACAGTGTGATTCATTTCTTTGAAAAGGAGATGTCAGGATGCTGAAAGGGGCGAGTCAGGAAGTGTCACATGCCCTTTATTCCCTAACAAAGGCGATGCCAGACACTCTCCACATATATGAAAGTGAGACTCCGCGTTCATTCAAACAGTACACGCTCCACCCTTGGTGCTGCTCATCCAGCAGACCACAGAGGGGTCTGTCCAGAGCCTCCGCAGCTGAGCCCAGCAGGAAGTACCAGTGCCAGAAATTTATCCGTGTTAATGTCCAGTTGTAACTTTCCTTTGCCTATATTGAGATACGAAAAGACAGTTTCTCACCTAATCTATGAATGCATACAAATCTGAGAAAACCAAGTGTTTCTGTAGCAGATCAAGGTGCAACTCTTTTAATATTACTCAGTTACAGGATTATATACTGTATTTGCATATAAGTTATACTACGTATTTACAGGGTTGTATACAGAAAATTATGTCTCCCTTCTAGGCAATTTTTTTCATTTCCCAAAGGAGTTGACTATGTACAATTTTTGTCTTAAATGCTGCTTTTAGAATCAAACCCCCACGTACAATTTTTTTTTTGAGATATCAGGGGCCAGGGATTGAACCTGGGACCTCGTATGTGGGAATCCGTCACTCAACCACTGAGTCACATCAGCTTCCCTGAGTTGCTTTTTTTGTTTGTTTTGCTTGTTGTCTTTGTTTTTTTTCAGGAGGCACCGGGAACCAAACCTGGGACCCTCCCATGTGGGAGACAGGCACTCAACCGCTTGAACCAACATCCACTCTCCCCATGTACAATTTTTGTATATTGATTGTGTATCCTGCAAACTTGCTGGACTTGTTTATTAGTTCTGATAGTTTTTGTGAATTAGGATTTTTTACATAGAACATCGTGTCATCTGCAAAGAGAGATCATTTTAGTTCTTAGTTGCCACTCTGGATGCCTTTTTCTTTTACTTGCCTAATTGCACTGGCTAAAACCGCCAGTAAATGTTGAAGAGAAGTAGCAAGAGCAGATATGCTTGTCTTGCTCCTGATATTAGGGGGAAAGTTCTCAGTCTTTCCCATCAAGTATGCCACTGCCTTACATCCACAGAGAGTAATGGAGAGCAGGGAACAGAAGAGAAGCTGAAGCACCAGCTAGGGGGGGTGCTTTTCTTACACAGCCTTTCTCCCACCTTCTCCGCCTCTTGCTTACTCCCTACCTCGTTAGTTCCAAGCCAAGTATCAGACAGATTTCACTTAGGGGGGTGATATCCTTGTAACAAGTGCTGCTGCTTTTCCTACTGAAAATGAAGGAAGATAAACAGAAATCTTCCATGTCAGACAGGAAAGGCACCTCAGCTGCTTTTTTATTTAAACATGATGTTGATGGAAGTATAGGGTGCCTGGGATTTACTTCGACATCGGGGTGGAGGACGAGTACGGGTGAAACAACATGGGCAGGAGTTGGTGATGGTTGAAGCTGGATGGTGGGTGCACATAGGAGTTTACACTGGAGGCTGGTAAGCTTTTTTCTGTAATGAGACAGTCAATAATTTTGGTTTTGTGGCCACATAGTCTCTCTTTTTTTAATACAAGTTTATTTTTAAATTAGAGAAGTTACAAGTTTTAAAATCATGCAGAAAATCAAGTTCCTATATACCGCCCTGCCCGGCCCTCTATTATTAACAGCTTGCATTAGTGTGGTACCTTTGTTACCGATGACAGAAGAATAGTATTATAATGCAGTCCACAGTTTACATCAGGGCTCACTGTTTGTGTTGTGCAGCCCACACAGTCTCCTTACAGCTACTCAGCACTGCCTTTGTAGCACAAAACTAGCCACAAACGACACATTCATAAATGTTCCCAGTAAAACATCGATGCTGAACTTTATATTCCATTTATTTTTCACATGTCATGAAAGAGTATTCTTTTAATTTGTTTAACCATTTTTTCTTGACATGTTGACTGAGCAGAAACAGGTGGCAGACCAAATTTGGTCAGCAAGCTGTAGTTTGCCAACCCCTGGTTAATACTGTTTTCTTTTGTATATGTTTGATATTTTCCATTTGAAAAGCCACAGATGTCATTTTTTAGACTTGTTGCTTTGTTTTCTGATTGTAAAAGTAATGTATGCTCATTGTAGAAAAAAATTTTTAAAAACAAAATACAAAAAATTTCAAATGTTACCGATAATTCTACTTTGAGATCATTTATATTTTGACATATCTTTCCAATATTTTCTCTCATTGCTTTTTAAAGATATATAAAGTGGGTGAAACAGATGTTAGGATACAATGCTCTCCTCTCACCTCGAATTCAGAAACCCACAGAATATGGAATTGTATGTCTCCCAAAAGATGGTAACTCCAGAAAGGAAACAACTCAATCTGATTTTTCAAAACCTGGCTTCTACTCATTTGCTTCCCAAGGGAAACTGTTTTTCTTATGTGCTTCCTCATGTTAAGCTTTGAAGATTTCTTATAGAACAAAAATTCTTGGCATCTCCTGCTAGCTTACGGCACCAGTTCAAAAGAAATCTCCAGGGAGGTAAGAGCTTTGAAACGCTAGTCTCTAAAAAAAAAAAAAGACTTCAAATAAGGCAAAATAGTATTTCCCATCACCACCACTCCTCACCTCTTCCAGATTTGTTCACCTTTCTTGAAAATAGTTAAATTACCTAAGCTTTGCAATTTTTACAATCATAAAAGTATTTCCCTAAAAATCCAACACTAATTTTGACTTAGTAAAACTGTTAAACACAGGTAATTCCAAAGGAATCAATTTAATCACTTGTTTTGAAAGCTAAAATTGTACACAACTTCTATCACTAAATGAAAATTCCATCTGCAATTCTGAAAAACATGCTGAGACATTAATTTCTAAATACATAAATTTATCTGTACAAATTGACAGCATTATAGTATAGGGCCACTGTTATTAACTGAGATAGACATGGCAGAAAGAGATTAGCCCATTCGCAAAGATAAGAAAATCATTACCAAAAGGCAGACAAATACCAAGCACAACTACATTGGCTTTGAAACATAATCAGAAATTTAGGAGATTTACCAAGAAATAGCAGGTCGTGGAGATCTATTAACCAAAACCCGTAGAATGATCTGAGTATAGAACCCTGGATAAAGGATGGATGGCAAAGAAGTGTGGGAAGTCTGTGCAGTAACTTGTAAAGATAGTCACCATTTTAGTAGTTATGACACCACATAAAAGAGAGGTATAAAGAAAAGCTGTGTATTTCCCCAGATACACCATGAGAGAAAATGTACTAGCAATGCAGATCCTTCCACTTTTCATCTGTTGGTATGTAAGAAAGGAATTTATTAACCTCAACTTTCCATGTTGTATCATTCACTTACTAGTAGGTGACCTCTTCTCAGAACCCGCACCCCTTCCCCAAGGTCTCTGCATAACAGCTCGTAACTAAAGAGAAAACTCCCTTCAGTGGAATATCACAGCCACAAGGAAGCTCAAGTACAGGCGGGTGAGCTCCCTATTTTCCCGTCCTTTACACAGATACTGATATATTTCCACAAAATTACCATATTTCCCCTTTAGAAACTCAAAAGTTATGAAACATTACCCTTTTTTGTCACATTAGTTTTTCTGTACTTAATCCAGAACCAGTATCTCCCTGTGGAACACCAGTTCTAGACTAGTGGTCTAACTGATGATTTTCCAAAGCAAAGCAAAGACCATATCATTGTGCCACAACAACCAGACATCCTTAGTTGGTACCATCGCTTTTTTTTTAGGAGCAGGACCTCATACATTGGAAGCAGGCGCTCAACCACTGAGTTACATCTGCTCCCCAAGGAGAGTTGGGTTTTGTTTTTTTTTCATTTGTTTGTTTTAGGAGGTACTGAGGATTGAACCCAGGACCTCGTACGTGGGAAGCAGGTGCTCAACCACTGAGCTACATCCACTCCCCAAAATTACCTTTTAATAGAGGTAACAAAATGTGTGATTTTTATCCCTGGGCATTTTATTACATTTATAATCAAAGGCCATATAATCAGATTTCATTAGTGAGAAAAACAAGAGGGCTCTGATTTCTTAGCTATTTTTATTAGAGGTGACTTACACATCTGCACATCCCCATTTCAAGCTCTCCTCTCCTTTTCTTAGGTGTGCTAATTGTGTTATGGTTATTTATGAGTGTCCTTACTTTTTGGAAATGCATTATTTATGGGTAAAATGTTAGGTCTGCCTGTCATTTACTTTTAAATGGTTCATCAAAAAAGTTTTCTTAAAAACTTAAAATAATTGCCCCACTCAAAATGAGCCAAATTGAAATATGCCAGATTAATTTAGAGACTTACGTCTAATTTGTCCCTCTTTACCTAAAACTGCCACTGCTGCTGCTCCTTTTCTTTTCCAAGTCACTGCATTTGCTACTTTCCTCAGGAATGGAATGTGCTCTAGAGGAAAACACTTAAAGCCACTGGCCAGTGCTTCCAGTACAGTCCGTGATCTGCTCGTGTCCCTGTGGAAGAGGCCCGGCACCCAGACGTGCTCTCCCGGGCTTTTAACTACTCAGAGCCATTGATGGCAAAAATAACTATGTAAAGTGTTTACAAATGTATAAGATACTGTGGGAGACCATTTTCATGTTCACATTTAAGGTTATTGGCATTTCCCATTATTAAAATTAGAATAACTGTTTTGCTCTGGTTGCATTCATATCCCAGATGGAGCTGATATAAATTCTGGAAACCCAAGGAATAGGCCTGTGCTGCACTGCTTTTCTATGCTTCCAGGGAGGAAGAGCAAGCAAACGCTCTGAATCTAAGGAACAGACTCTGGAAGAGACCAGACCTCAACTGTTTACTTTAGACTGGAAGTCTGACCTAGTGTTTCCTTCTAGCAATGTAAGTGATGCACAGAACTTAGGTAGCCTTTGACCCCAGGTCCGTCCTTACCACCAGTTCTCTCTGGATAAAATTATAACTGTATTAACACTGGACACATTATAGATTTTTTAAAAGTAAATTACAGGCACAGGCTTTTTAAAAACCTTTGCATTTAAGTTGTCATTTAATTAACATTTTACTGTAATTTTCTTAACTTTCCACACATCTTCCATAGGCATAGACTTAAGTTCCTAAAGATATCATTGTTGCCATAGAAATGTCTCCACAAAAGTTTATAATCCACTATCATTTTGCCACCCAACCCACGGGTTTAGCTCCCACCTCTACTAGTTAAGCCACTCTCTCCTTCTATCAGCTAATCCCACGCTCCATGCAAAGGAACAAAATGGCACATATTTCTGTTTTATGAAAATATCTGCAAATATTACAAAAAGCCTCCAGACTTCCATCAAGAGGAGTTCATGAGCAGCACGGCTAAAACACCAGCACAAGGCTGCCCTGTAACGCCTAGTACGGCCAGGCGTGCTGCCTTCCCCCGGCAGCCTTCAGCTCCGCAGGAGCCCCAGCACACCAGGGAGGGGAAAGGCAGGTCTGAGGAACAGCGGTGCCCACTTCCTGAGGGCTGTGCCAGGAGCCGTGCTGCAGAGGCCCTGCATCATCTCAAATGAGACACGCGATGTTATCCCTACTTCCCAGGGACGTCTCTGTGACACTGGGCAAATTAGGTGTCCTCTTGTCTTAGTTTGCCAGGACTACTAGGACAAATACCACACACTGGTTGGCTTAAGCAACTGCAATTTATGGTCTCTCAGTTCTGGAGACTAGAAGTCCAAGATCCAGATGTCCACAGGCCATGCTTTCTCCCTGGGTCTCTAGGGCCCTGGCGCTGGCTTGCTGCAGTCCTGGGGCTCTCTGCCTCGTCACAAGGCCATCGCCGCCATCCTCTAGCTGCTTCTGACTGACTGCGTCCTAAGGTCCAGCCCCATGGATTACAGCCCCTGATTCAACTTGGCCTCATCTAAGCAGGATCTTCAAAGATCCTATTTACACATGATTCCGCACCTTAACTAGCAACATCTTCAAAGGTCCTGTTTCAAATGGTTCCACACCCACAGAAATGCAAAGTAATACTTGAACATGTCTTTACAGGGGACACGACTCAATCCTGCCTGGGCTTTGAAGCCGGTATTTAAAACCAGGGCTGGTGGAGTGGGTGGAGCTCGGTGGTTGAGCACCTGCTTTACACATACGGGGCCCCGGGTTCAATCCCTGGTACCTACAATATAAAAAGCAAAAAAAAAAACAGAAAAACCAGGTCTGTGTGATTCTTTTTTTTTTTCCTTCCAGTGTCCTACCCACTTTGCTGTACCTGCCTAATCTATTCTACATTTATGGTGTCTGTCCTAATGCTTGACACATATGACCTCAGTAAATGTCTCCACTAAAAAGCTGCTCAAGGGCTTAAATAATTCAGCAGCAATCAGCACAAAGCATCTGCAATCACGGACTTTACCCCAAAGGAGGGAGAAACAGACAAGGAAAGAAAAAATTACCAACTACTACTGAGAAAACAGACACTACAGCAAAAGGCAGTGACTCAGAAAGGGGAAGCTGTTTTAGAAGGGCAAGAAGGTCTCTGAGGAATGACATGTGCACAGGGACCTGGAAGAGCAAGCCCTTCAAAGAGCAGGGGAGGAAAGATGCAGGAGAGGACACAGCCAATGCCAAGACCGGGGCGGGGGCCTTGAAGGCCACGCAGAGCCACGGCTCAGGCCCAGGTCCCCAAGCCCAGGGTCCCAAGCCCAGCGTTCCCTGAAGCATGGAACACACCACGGGTGGTCTGTGAGAGGACATCACGTGGCACAACATCCACACAGGCCCTCCCTCAAGGCCGGACTGAAGCCGGCCACAGAAGAGGCTGCCCAGCAAAGCTAAGTGGGCCTGTCCCTGCTTCCTGCTTCCGTAGGACAGACCCCAGGGCCATCGTCACCCCCAACTTCAGCCTCCACCCTCGTTGCTTCTGTCCGCAGGGCGGACCTAACCTGCCCCCCTGAGGGGAAGGCCCTTGATTCCCTGAGCGGCCCTGGGTCCCGTCCCCACCCCCAGCTCCTGCTCTGCCCTGGCCCTTCCCAAGCAGCTCCCTGCAGCTCGTCCCCTTGGGTCGGAATCCTCTGGACCTTTCATCACCTTCCTTGACCTCGCCAACCAGCCTCCTTAAAAAGTTTTAAATGTGCGATTTAAACATTGTTTGGTTACTCACGTGTGGCAGAAATTGCAAAGGTATGACTCCAATAGCTGAAGTCTGGAAAGCACAGCTCTAACTATATTCCCAGAATCTACTAATGTCAATGTGACAGACATTTTCAGCCTCTGTGAGTAAAATAGGCTTGTGCAGAAGTAAGAGGCTAGAGATGCTACCGAAGTATAAACTCTGTTCTTCTGCCGGCTGGAGCCTTCCATTCACCTTTAGGGCAGGTTGCTCCACGTAGGAAGTCACGAAAACTGGCCCGGGTTTTTGATGGAAAACTTCAGTGCTTGAAAAGTTGAGCTTCTCCCTGGTCACGTGGACGGCCGCACAGTCACATCAGAGCTCTCTGGAGACTTCCGGGTCTGCTTTTTGTTGTCCGTGTTGGAAAGAGTGCTCTGTGTTGCTGTTGTTTGCTGTTGAGCACAACCCAGCCTGGGCACCACTGTGGGCGAAGGTGCCCAGGGCATGAACTCAGGGGTTTAAGAATTGGCTCTTTAGCAAATAAAATTAAGGGAATACAATGCACCTCTGTCAGCCTCACTCCTTTGGTCAACACAAAGCCACAGAAAAAGCTAAAAAGCGATTCGTAAACCCGTGGGAAGCGCTTGGCTCTGAGCACAGTGGAGGCAGACCTCTCCACGGCCCGCTGCTCGCTCCTGGCGAGCTGTGCTCGGCCTGACTGGGGCAGTCATGGGGCCGGGGCCACAGGTCCTCCCCACAGGGCAGGGATCAGGTCTAGACCCGGCATCACGGGCCCCGGGAGACTGCTCATGCCTCTCCCTGGTGTTATTCAAGCTGGAGCTGGTGACCCTGGGCGACGGCACACTTGCTGTCATTGTCCTGTCTGGGGCCCTAAGACATGACCACATCCCTGGAGGAAAGGGTGAGGTTCCCGCTGAAGGAAACAGATACATCCACAGTCAATCACCCTTGGCCAAGGTTCTGAAAAAGGAAAGGAAGCTTCAGCAAGGAGCCTCAGTCTGGGCTGAGAGGGAACTGGCCCCCGCTGGCTTCCTGGTACTTTGTGGGCGCTCTTCAGGGAAACGAAGGAAGTGGCCGTCTAGGGAACACGGGGCTGGCCTGGAGGCTGAAACCACCACCTCTAACGGCATCCTGGACTCACTTTTCTGGTAGAATGTCCTCTCCCTCCCACCCCACGCCATGCTGAGTTCCCGCTGGACCACAGAGAATACCTCCTGGATTTTGCTGGCCCTGCACTGAAGATTTAGGGTGAAGCATACAGGGGAGGGCAGGGGAGGCACGAGGGCCAAGAGGCTTCAGTGATGGCAGCAGCATCTCAGCCACAGGGAAGGAAGCTGGAGCAGAAGGCAGGGCCTCATTCGGGGCAGACACGTGACTGGCCCCTGGGTGACCCTCAGCCATAACTGGGAGGGGGGAGCCCCCCTTGAAGTCTGTGGTATTTTGAGACTTTATTAAAATGTGACTTTGTTGGTCAGGCTCAGGCTGGACACACCAATGAAATGCAAATAAGAACCCAGCTCAGGCAAGCTCAGGGCGGTGGGAGAACTGATCCCACCCTCAAAGCAGGCAGGCTGGGTGGGGGGGTGGACACACCCAGACAAGGGCTTGCTGGGGGGCGCAGGCTGGGGAGTTGGGATGGACCCTTCCTCTAGCCGCCGTGTCTCTCCAGCTAAGAGTCCTGTCGCAGGCCCGTAGCCCACAGCAGAGCTCACAAGAGCCCCGACACCACCCTGAGCAGCTGCCGAGGGGATTCCCCTCTGACAGCAAAGCGCTCAGAACTAGACAGCACCGATAAAGGAATTCTGCAAAAAAAAAGCTAGGTGGGCTTGAGGGTATGTGATGCATACAAGGGTGTGGCCCTGGGAGGGCGGCTGGGGCAGGGCAGACGCACATCACTGCAACCCGGGAGGCCCGTCAGCCCTGCTCCACATGAGGACGCGGGGCCTGGGAGAAGCCTCAGAGCACGCCCCAGGCCAACAAAAGGGAGCATCCCAACTCTAGCCCTTGTCACTCTTTGGACAGGGACCCTCCTCAGTAAACGCTGGAAATCACAGAACAATCGCTCTAGGAGCCAAGCACCAGAACTCCCACTGACCTCAAGGAACTGCTCAGAGACCTGGCGACTAAACCACCTTCCCTCCATCCTAGACTGCCACAGGGCACGGATTCGATGCTCAAACTGTTCTTCCTGAAAATGGAGCTGTCTCTGGATACACTCTACCGTGACAATTTTTTCTCCTCAAATACATCAAACCATTCTTTGGAAACAATGACAGCATAAATGCAAATGACTGAATAAAAAGTTTCCAAAAGTTACTTATGTTTTTCACCTCCCTAAGCTCACCTCAAACTTCAGATTATCACTTGAGACTATTATAACTTGTATTTATATTCTAATATAAAATTCCCTCTAGGCACTCAGGAGTTAAATTCCCTTAGCCTCACGTTGGTCAACCATGAACTGGGGACAGGAATACCAATCCTCACAGAAGTGTGCTGAGAAGAAATGAGCCGCCAGAAGTGAAAAGAGGCTGCTGGGGCTGCCACCTGAGGTGACGACCCAGCGGGTGGCCTCCTTCCCTCACTCGCTGGGAGGCCGCCATGCACGCCGGGAGCCTGGCTCAGTCTCCACGCAGAGCTCGTCCCTACCACTGAGCTCACCTCGGACACGAAACGGGGAACGTCGTCTGTGCCCTCGAGAGGCTCACCGCCTGGAAGGGAAGGCCACGCACGGCACACAGCACAGGTCAGAGCGCACGGCAGGTCCAGACTGGACGTGTCAGCCTCTCCAAAGAGCGGACGAGCAGGGCCGGAGCCAGGAGCCAGGCATGTGCTGGGCCCCACACTCCGGCCATCTGTCCTCTCGCTAAAGCAGGAAGTGAAACTGTGAAAGGGCTTTCCAAGGAGGCCGAAAGCTCCTGTTTCTTGGCTACTCAAGTGACAAGGTGAACAGAAGCAAGGCCCACTTGCTTCTGTGGGTGACAACAGCGCATGGAGGGAAGGGCCCAGCCGACGGCCCAAAACGGACTAGACCCAGGCCCAGGGGCCAGGCCCCGACAGCCTGTAGACTCTCCACTTTGCTTCTCCGCACAGCTTCCTTTTCTGGCCAAGACCTAGAAGCTGTTACAGCCAAAACACTGGGGCGGAAATTTAAGCCAACCATTCTACTTGTCGTTTGGTTTCTTGAAGTTTTGGTTTTGTTTTGCTCATTTCTAGCTTAGTTTTTGCCGATTTTTTTTCCTCCCGCAGAAAGACTAGTTGAATCCTCAAATACAGGCGGCTATTTCCGCTGGAGTTTTCCGCTTCAGGGACATGAAATATATTAAGTCAACAAAAATAAAAAATTAAAAAAATTAAAAACCACAAAAAGCAGTTTACTTCCTCGTGGGAAGTAAACCGATTTGTTTTGTTTCTTTACCTCTCCGCCACCCCCCACCCCATCAGTTCATTGTGCCAAATCATTGTCTAAATTTAAAATAGGTAAACAAGTTCTAGGAGGCAACTGACCTTAACCCTGGCGGAAGGAGGTGGGAGCCCAGGACAGCCACTGCAAAGAGCAGAGGAGGCAAGTTTTATATAAACATCCTCAAACTGAGACTGAAAGGAACAGA
>JAQZBX010053884.1:0-18779 GCA_029593785.1 Cabassous unicinctus | reverse complement strand
TAGAAGCAGTTGGCTAGTGCTAACATATTGGTATAGCTTTAAATAACGAGGTTCACAATCTAAGGCACATAGTCATTTGCCAAATAATATATTATCAAGATTGCATAGGAAGCCCCAATTAGAGAAAGAACTTGTTAGTGTAACCACCCAGAACCTGCTTATATAGTCAAATAAAAGAGCTTCCTAATATAGACACCACTGCTTTGCAATATCATAATTCTAGGCACACTTAGGTTCAGTTTTCCAAGTCAACAGGTAATGTTTGGAGAAGAGTCTTCTCCATTTTAGCAAAGCTCAAATAATAAATAGACCACTTCGAAGTACCTTTAAGCACTTGAGAAGCAGTAAATTCTATAAACCATAGGGCTTGCTTACAGCTTAAGAGGAACTTGTCACTTTTTCTTGTATTAGTCAGCCAAAGGGGTGCTGATGCAAAATACCAGAAATCTGTTGGCTTTTACAAAGGGTATTTATTTGGGGTAGAAGCTTACAGTTACCAGGCCATAAAGCATAAGTTACTTCCCTCACCAAAGTCTGTTGCCACGTGTTGGGGCAAGATGGCTGCCGACATCTGCCAAGAATTCAGGCTTCTTGGGTTCCTCTCTTCCCGGGGCTCTGTTTCTTTCAGGCTCAGGTGCTGTGCTCTCTCCACACGACCAGCTGTAGACTATCAGGCAAATGGCTCATCTCTTTTCCCGGGGCCTTCTCTCCGTCCTCACAACCAAGCTCCTCTGTGTGCTTACTTCCTGGGGCTCCAGCTCAAAAACTCCAGCCTCCCTTCTCTGTGGTGTGGTTTCTCTGAGTCCCTGCCCACCAAGGGGGCAGGGACTCAATGTCCTACTGACATGGCCCAATCAAAGCCTTAACCATTATTTCATCAAGTAAAAAAAAAACGTCTGAATCCAATATAATCTAATATGCCCAGAGGAAAAAACCAGTTCACAAACATAATCCAATATCTATTTATGGAATTCATAAATAATGTCAAACTGCTACACCCCCTCATATCATAGATGAGAACACTGAGCTCTGGGGTGCGAAGAGTGCCCCCCCACCCCCTACCCCATACACACACACAAAACCACACAGTGACAGAACCAAGACCAGAGATTCCAATCAGAATAAAGAGTTTTTTCTTCTATATAGTATGCCCTCTCCCTTGCTTTATTAGTGACCAATTGCTCTTATTTATTTGTAAATCCTTAGATTTGCATTTGGTCACACTCTATTGGCCTATATTTAGCCGCAGATTTTTGTTACAAAACTGCATTTCTTGTTCCATACTCTGCAATTCAGAATTTCTGTAATGTAATTCTCTTCAGGAAGTCTGTATTAGGTTTGTTGCCGTTGTTTAGTTTAGTTTTGTTTTGTTTTATGCTATATTCTGGGGTTTTTCTTTGTTTTGTTTTGTTGCTACAGCACAGTGTTTAGTGAACAGAGATTTTAAAGATAATGGATCTTAATACTGCTTGTTTACAAAATACTGGATAGCTCTGAAGAAAAATCCCATTAATTGGTGAGATTCTTCTGTCAATCTCAGAAGGAACACATCGATTTTCTATGTAGTCAATACGATCAGTGATCTTCATCTTTCCTCATACCATATAAAATCTCGAGAGATGAGGAGAAAGAAGAAGCTGGAAGAGGACACAGGATTACGTGTTACATCATGGATTTAGGTCAAGTCTTACTGTCTGCTTATCTCTTGGAAGCAGGAAATCCTAAGGATAGAGGAAAGGTTGAACTAAAGGGCTACCTTGAACTTTTACCCCATGACTTCCCAGCATGTCCAGTCCAGTTATGTTGGGCTCCTCATTTCCTAATTACACTCTTGACTCTCTCTTTTGTGTATGCCTGGAAATCTCTTTAGTGGAAATAATTGTGCTTTTTCTCATAGCCCAGAAGTACTTCCTGCCCTCTTCTTTACTCATCCCAATCCTTTCCACCTTTCACTACGTATCCCCAGGACCCTTTGTTTGAATGCCAGCTCTATGATTTATGGGCTGTTTGACCAAGGGCAAATCAGGGAAATCATTGCACATCTCTGACCCTCATTTCCTGAGTTGTACAACAAGATAACAACAGCAGGTGCTTTATAAGTAATCACTATGCAACTGGTACGTGCATCGCAAATGCTCAACAGCATTAGCTGGGCACCAGTAAGTGATGTTTTAAACTATTATTATTATTATTTTAGTTCCACTAGAGATACTTTACTTCTTCAGTGGTAACATTTCATTCCTTATGAGAGGAAACCTGGGTTACCTGGCACAATAATTTCTAAATCTACCCAGCGATAGTTTGGAAACTCTTGTGGATTCGTGACTAAGGAAATTGCCCTGTTAAACTGCTGCTTATCTAGTTCTGAGAATAGGGTCTAACACATACAAGGTTGACCATTAAAATGATCTATTATTTTTATTGTATTACTGTCAGCATTATTCAACATAATAGTAAATCTCCTTTATTACATTTACATTAGTGTTCTCAACTGGATGTAAATTCATTGAAGACAAAGAAATATTTTCTTATTTACTTTTAGATGATATTCCTTCCTAAGCAGAGATCTGACCAGTAGGTGATAGTTTATCAATAATGTTCCATTTAGCAAGACCTTTGCATGTTCGTTGGGGGAAAAAAAGGAGAAATAGTTCCTGAATGTCTGTTTTGGGGGTACTTTATATATTCTGATTTGAATTATTTTTCTTGATATATATAATTATTTTGAAGGATAAATATGATATGAATTTCTAGACAAAGCAACCCCTAAAAATGATCCAAATATTTGTTTCAAGTCAGGGATTCTGCTAAATCCAGAGGAAGATCCCAAACAGAAGTCACATTTTCAAACTCATGCGAAAGTCCTCACTTCCTCGATGGTAAGTAATCAATGGGCTGAAGACAAACAATTTTCTCTTTTCATGAGACTACTGGAGTATTCCAGATAAAGTTGCCATGGGTCTCTATCTCTAGTCATGTGTAGAAGGCTCAGAAATCCATTTTCCCAGTATACCTTCAAGATTGATCTCTTGTGGCAAAAGGCTCAGGACTGGCCACAACATAAATGAAAAAAAAAAAAAGAAAAGAAAAGAAAGAAACAAAAATCCGCCTGCATCCTGCATCCTGCATCCAGTCGGCTTGGGGCTCTGGTAAAGATGCATGACCTCTACCCTCAGGCTTCTAGGTGGCAGACCCATGAGTGTCTTTGAAACCTATAAGGAGGTGATACTGTCTCACTTTCTTAGAAGGATCAGAAACTCTCTTATCTGCCTCGAGCAATTGTATCCAGATGTTTTGCTGCCACCAATGTTCCTGAATGGGGCCTGGGCAATTTAACCCTCACTGGCCTCCTCCTAAATTAGCAGCTTTTGGGATGCTAGAGGGAATGGGAACCAGGGCAGGCTTTTCATAAGTCTAACATCACTCTGCTCTGATCATTCCTATATTCTGTGACTACCCCATCAGCACTTGCATATTTAATTTGCAGTGGTTATTTTGATGTTTTTGTTGGTGGCCCCATAACTCTTCTCAAGTGGTTTTATTCAATCATCCATCCAGTCTTTAGAAATCACTTATAAACTGTAACTACTGTAAGCTAAACCTAGCACTAAGCAATGGGGATATTGAGGTAAATCAAAGAGACTTAGTCCTTGCCTTCAAGGAACATACTAAACTGTAGATGGTTTATCTCCAACTAGAATGTGAAGGCAGGGAAAGGTCTCTGGAGTTTTTTGTATTCCTCCACAGTGGTGATGGCAGGGTTTTACTCACAGCATGTGCTCAATAAATAACTGGTGAGTCACAAACCAGATGTACGGGGTCGGCTTTGTTGCCTGGGTAGTGACTGATTTATGACTCCATATGGCTACCCTCTCTAACCTTCTCATTGCCTCTGTCCCACGCTGCACCCTTCTTCCCTTCGCATCTATTCCTCCATTTCTGAGCACACAAACCATTCGCCCTTTTCCGTTATCTTGTATCGCTCATATTCCCACCAGCACAGCACAAGACGAACAGAAAAATTGGAAGGAGTTGGAGGTGGTTTCTTCCTCTTACCGCACAAGCTACTAGACAGACTGGCTGGGATGTTTCTCCAGATAAAATATAAAGCTAAAACCATTCCCAATCACATTAACCATTGTCAGGAATGAGATAGTTAGTTACAAAGCATGATACTGCGGAGAGAATTCTAATTAAGAGAAATGAGGAAATCTAACACATATCATCAGTCATTATGCTGTCATCCTTACCAATATAACAAGAGGCGGTTTGTGCCAAGAGTCTGGCTATCGCTCTTGAAAGAGAACTATTTATAATTAGAGTTGTGTTGAATATTTAAAAGTTGCAAAATTACCATGTCTCTAGGGGAAAATGTCTGTGGAACCATGCAATAGCAAATCCAGAAAGATTTCTGATGCATTTAAGAGATTCCAACTTTGTATTAAACAAGGAAAATGGGCCATAGCAATTAAAAGCAACATGCATTTTATAAAGCCATCAGCTAATTAACAGTCATCTCATAAATGCTACTAAGCCTATAGAGTGATGATAAATGTCATAGTGACCGATTATTCAGTAAATCAAAATTTGAGGGTTTTTTTTTTTTCTTTTTTGCAGGTCTGATAGTGTCCTTTAATAAATTGTTCCTGCCATATCCAGTGGCCATTAATCTGACAATGCTAGCTATCAACACAATGGAGAGAAACTACCAAAATTATCGCTTTGAGTACCCAATATAGCTATTACAAAGACCATGCACTTTTATTCCCCGGGAAGATCTCAGGAGCTCACCGAGATATTTATTCTTGAAATATTTTATTAGAGACATTTTCAAACTATAGAATAGTAGAGAGTATGGTATAGTCACTCCCTATTTACCCATCACAACAACAGGTAATGACTATGGCCAATCTTACTTCTTCTATTCATCTACCTACTCCACCACCCCCAGGCTATTTTAAGGCATTCACGAGATCTGTTTCATTTGTAAATATTTCTGCTTGTTCCTCTAAAACACAGGGGCTCTAAAAAAAAACTATTAGCACTATCACTCCTAAAATAATTAACAATAATATCCTAGTAACAGCTACTCTTTACCCTTAATAGGTACACAATTCTATCACATTTGCTTATGTCTTTCAACAGACTTGGAGCAAGAAATTAGAAGAGGGGGCATGTAGTTATCTACTAGTTGAATAATGTTAGGGAACTCATTTAATTTCCTTAAGATTGAGTTGTCTCAAACATAAATATGGTGGTTATATTGGTTAAATTAGAGATGACACAATGTAGACAAAGAATCCAATACAGTGCCTTGCACATACTAAGCGTGCAATGTCAGCTCTTAAAATCAAAATGTTTAAAATAAAAATATGTTGGCAGTGTAAGAAATAAATCACAGTTCTCTGCAAATTTACTTATATGAATCATCAATGATCACCATGCTTCTAAATCAATAAGGGCTACTTTTTGAACTCATCTTATGTAACCTCTCATTAGCTTTTGTTACTAATATTGACTGTACATTCCAGCAAAGAGTCTCTTCTCTTAGAGTCCATGATACCAAGAAAACCTCTCTGGCTGCTCCTTCTAAATCTCCATTAAATTGTTAGAATTCTTCAAACCTTACTCCTAATCCCATGGTTTTTCACTCTACATTATCATGAGGTGTTTTTATCCACTCGCATGGCTAAAAAATACCTTTTTATGCCAGCAATTCCCAAATCTATATCTCTAGTCCAGCTCTCACTTTTGACTTCTGGACATTATAACAAACTCCCCTACAGTCATCTGTACTCGAATTTTCCACAGCATCTCAATCTGTACATGTCCAAAACTGAATTCCTATCTATTTCTGTATTGGATATCTATTGCTATGTAATAAACCACCTCAAAATGTAGTGGTTTAAGACAGCAAATAACTGCTTCTCAAGATTCTGTAGGTTACTTGGATGGTTCCTTTGTTTCATGCGGGGCAGTTAGGATGCTAAGATGGCCTCGTGCGCATGGCTGGCAGTTAAGGCTGGCTGCCAGCTGGGGCTCAGCTGGGGCTGTTAGCACAGGTCTGGTTGTCTTCCACACAAGCTTCTCCACGTAGCTGCTTGGGAGTCCTCACAGATGGATCCCAAGAAGGAGTGTTCCAAGAGCCAAAGGCAGAAGCTGCAATTCTCTTTTGAACCAACCTTGGAACCAATCACTTTCACTGCATTCTATGAGACAAAGCAAGTTACGGGGCCTACCCAGATTTAAGGGAAGGCAAAATAAATCCTACCTCTTAATTGAGAATGTTAAAGTCACAACGCAAAAGAACACGTGAAGTGAGAGATATTGTTACAGCCTTCTTTGGAAACACAATTTGCTGCATTATCTCGATTTATGATCCTCCTCAAGGGTTCCCTTCCCCACAATGACACTGTCACCTACTCAGGTGCTCCTGCCGTACACCCAGTGATTAGCCTTCACTCCCTTGTTCTCCACATCCCACCAACCACTGAGTGTTGTCATTTTTACCTCCTAAATCTCCTATAAATCTGTCTCCTTTTCTCTATATCCACCATCACAACTCACTCTAAGTCACCATCCTCCCTTGCGAGGCCTCCTAAAATAGATTCTTACCAGTCTCCCCATATCCACATATACCTGTCTTTAATCCAGTCTTCAAAGAGCAGAAGGAACCATCAGTCTTCCAGTTAAAACCCATCAGTATCTTTTCATTGTTCTTACAATAAACTTCAAATCCTTAACCTGGCCAACAAAGTCCTGCATGAACTTTGCCCAGCTCACCTCTACGGCTTTATTTTTCCACTCTCCCCACCACACACAATATCCTGTCACAGTGGCCTTCTTTCACTCCTCAAATGAATCACTGCCTTTACTACATGAGTAACTTGCCTATGCTGTTTCCTCTATCTTAAGTGTCCATTATCCCATTCTCAACTTGGCTAATTCTTCCATCACTTTCAGGTTCCAGCTAAAGTATCATTTCCTCAGGGAAATCCCTCTATTATACACTCTTAAGAACAGAGTGCCATTTATTTGTAGTACTCATCTATCACATAAGCAATTGAAGTTATTCATTTAATTACTAGTTAATGAATATTTTCCTTGCCAGATTGTAAGCTCCATGAAAGTAGGGATCTGGTCTGTCTTGTTCACTGTATCAGACCATGTCTGATCCATAGTAGGTCTTCAAGAATTATGTGTTCAATTAATTAATTTATATAATTGTATTCTTCCCTTGAGGATACAAAACTCAATGCTTAACCCCAATTCCCATATAAACTATAAAGAAGCAATAGGATGTGCTTCGGAAAAAATAGATGCAATCTATAAAGACCAAAGTGAGAAGAGTTCCTGTTAAAACTTGAGTAAGCTTGACTACAATACAAGTAGGGACTTTGGCAATTGGGTCAATGAGGAAAGAAGCTGAGTTGAGTAAAAATCAAGGGAGGAAGGAAATTGACCTAGGCATAAAACTGGCTCTTGGTGCAGAAGTTGACAATCCAAAGTACAGGTCCCAAAGGCAGAATCTGTTTTGGAATTGTGCCTGGGGAACAGTAGTCACCACAGAAGGGCAAAGGAATGAATGAATGAATAATTGGATGGATGGCTGGATGGCTGGCTGGCTGGATAGATGGTTAAGGAAAATAGAAAACTGAGGAGATCAAATTTAATGAGCATGATACAATGGCATAGGTCTGAGTGATGGAATTTTTAGGGTTCAAGTGTGTGGTGGCAACATCATTCTGGGTGATAAATACATTCACAGTAGAAATACTGATAGTGGTCTTGAGTTGTTTATGATATAACCCCTGGAAGAAGAAGCTAGCAAGATTTAAGCAAGCTATCAAGGCCTCAACTGACAAAGTTAGATCTTAAACAGGTCGTATTTTCAGTAAGGAACCAAATGCTGATTGGAGAAGAAAATCAGGCAAAATGATATCTATGCATCCTAGGCTACCATGGAAGGACATACTAAAGTTTGGTAAATCAGATTCCAATTCAAAGCAACAAGTCTAATCCCAAAGCCCAGCTCACTGGCTTGGGTTAATATCATTCTGACTATCTCACTAGAAACTGAATCAAGAAATAGACAAGATGAGCCCAGAGTGGGACTTATAGATAATTGCAGCTGAAAGAAGCTGGTGAAAACACATCTGACTGTTTTGAAATATTCCAGAGGATTAACTGGACAAAAGGCTGAAGACTGCCTTTGAAAGATTTAGAAGATGCATTTATTTCAACTAAGAATTATTGAACACCCAAAAGGTACAAAAAACAGGGGGATGTGGAATTGAAGAAGATCATTTCAAGATGAATGTGTCCTTCATCAAGTGTGTAAAACTTCAGAAAGCAGGAAATAGCCAATTATATTAATTTCCTAAGAGAATCCAAAAGAATAAAAGGCTGATGATTTTCTAATTAGCATCCACAGGACTATAGCATGTGAAATCATTTTAAGGCATATTAATGGTCCTTGAGAAGCAGAAAATGAATGAAAAGAGTCCTTTGGATGAGATCTCAATCAAAACAAAAGAGACTTTCAGATTCTAAAATGTTTCATGGGATTCCATTTGCATTCATATGCACAATGTAATCTACATATGTCCAGAATTAGATATATAGGTAAGCATCCCATAATTGCAGTTTTTGCCACCATATGCACTGACAAACACCTGAACAGTCCCAAAGAGAGACAACTGAAAAATCACTGCTGAAGAGCTAAGTCTGATTTTCCTCACTCTTAACTCAATCTGGAATTCTAACCTCACACTTGCTGATTTTGCTCCCCAAAATAACACTGTTAAAGAGAAAACCGTGATCACAGAAAAGCCTCGTGGGTTATGTTCAAGATAATCAGCTGAATTTCCTAAGGAGTTCTTCTGCTTATTCATTAAAATTACACTGTTTACTTGAAGTCTTTGGTATTTAGAAACAGGTCATGGTTTTGCAAAACAAACCTGAAGCATAGTTTTTAAGACACCAAAAAATGTGGGGGAACCTGGGTTGCATTAGAGTGCTCACCTTAATTCAAAGCCTAAACAAGACAAATTATCTCTCATTTCCAGTCCTCTGAGTCCATCTCCCAGCATATCTATACGTACCACACAAGCTAGGGTCCATGGGCACATATGCAAACACATACATGTACACACACACAGTCTTGTACCCCACACCCAGTCTAATTCTAGGCTATCATCTGATTCTGACCCTGTGGGTACTATCAGAAGTTGGTAAATGGCCTGATTTCTTTTTGTCCCTGGTGGTAGCAGTCTGGAAAATCTCCAGGTACAATTGCTAGGCTCCTTCTTCCCACTTCTTCTCATGTTAATAATCCTTCTTGCTAAGATCTTTCATGTTTTATTTCTATAGCTATCCCAAACCCCATTTCTCCAGCTACTAATATACTAAATCTAAAATGTCTGCCAGGACAAAAAGCATTGACAGGAATGGAAGCTTCTATTTAAGACCCTACTAAGGAATCTCATGGGCAGAAGCTTCGCCCACGTTAGATGGAGCAGGTTCTGTGAGTGCCTGTCCATGTCCCTGCCTTTAACATGTCAGTGCACACAAGCTGACTTTCAATTGCCAACACTGAGGGCACTCTCGAGCTCTTGAGCAGTCTTTGCCCTCCAAGTGGTAGACCAGAAGTACTAAGAAATTAATGCAGTCTTCAACCAATGTGGGTTAAAGCATGAAAATTAACCAGCTCCTTTGTCCTTTGGGTAACAGAACTCTGCAGTATGTATTCTACACTGGCCTCCAGAGTTTCCCCAGCAAGATCAAGCTGCAGTGGCTCACAGTGGATTTGGCTTAATGAGTACCTCATCCTTTTTATTGCCTGCCTTCCCTTCACTACCTCACTTCCCCAACCCCTACTGGTGTTTCCTTTACTCAAACCACATTCATCAAATCCTTGTGTCAGAGTTTGCTTCTGGGGGAACTCAAACTAAAACAGTAGGTATGATAAGTAACATAGGGTGGTAGCATGTACAATATTTGGTTCTTTCAAACCTGTTCTAGCAGAGCAGGCACATCTAAGATTCAATATGGAGTGTTCAACCACCCACAGTACTCCAAAGATCCAAGTGAAAATACCTGTGAGGGAGGAGGTTCCATCAGAGTAAATTAAAGAGCATTAAAAGAAATAATGGTGAAGGCAATTCACAAGGCTACTGAAAACGAGAAACATTCGGAGGAAATCTTATAAAATATGATAAAATTAAATGATCTACTCTTCAGAGCAATTGGAAAGCAAAGTTTTCAGAAAGAACAAACCTGGAGTTCAAGGTTAGAAGGAACAGGAAGGTCTAATGAGCAGCCCTAATTAGCATTTTCCCTAAATGATATTATAAAGGAAAAATTAAGGTACAGATTTGGGTGAAATATAAGCCAATGTCGATTAACCTCCCGCATACCTTTGCTCACCTCTAATAACACTGGTATCTTATTAAATGGGCCACAGCTATTCTGTTGTTGGTAATTAGGTTCAGAGTTTGTGTCACAATTGTAATGGGTTATTGATTGCTTCTTAAAGAACTTCACAGCTTCTCAGGCTTAGAATCCTTTAATGAATGCTGGACCTGATAAATTAGAGTTTAATTACATACTGTATGTCTTGTTAGACATTAAACTTGCATTTATTTTATTTTATTTATTTATTTATTTTTTTTTTGCTCAGCTGAAATTTTACTTTAAGCCTTCACAGAATAAATGTCTCTTAGCTGTACTTTATTCTTCAGAAACCATGGGCATCAATGAAAACTTAATTGGGAAAAATTTCACACATTCTTCTTTATAATTTATTTTATGCAGTAGAAAGGCGGTATCCATGCCTGAATGGGCATTTTGCAAGGTCTGTGATCTAATCAGGTGTTCTCAATCTTGAGGCAGCCTCTCTCTTATTTCCCAGCTCTCTGTTGCCCCATACATAGCTCTGCCCAAGACGGCATTATAATTCATTCCCTCCTTGGAAGAGGCTGACATGTGAATGGCACTCAGGGCAGGCCAGTCACAGAGATGAACTCCTGGGCTTAGGCAGAAATGGAGAAGCAAAGCCTTTCATCCAGGTTAATACTTTTAATTTATTCCAGGTCAGGAGTTTGCCTGTTTGAAGAGCATTCTGGAGGCTTCTCTTAAAGGGTCAGTGGGCTTAATATGAAGCCCCATCTCATATATGAAACACATTTGTGAAGGAAAATACCCTATACCTTATTATTACTCATGACAATATGCTTATAAGAAAGAATGTCAGTTTCTACAGTGAGCTCTACTCTCCCTATTGTTCAAAATCTAAAACAAGTCTCTTCCTGGACTACACCAAAATTTCTCTCTCCCCTGAACTAAAAACTCTTATTTTCTTTCTCATCTATCATTCATTTGGAAATGAACAATGCATTATGACTCCTCAATGTCTTGCATCATTTCTAAACTTTTCATGTTTATAGTTCTCATTTCTCCCAATCAACTGCAAGTTTCCTTGGGACAAGGATGTCTCCTACTTATGAGCTTTCCTTTGGGGCTTAGGTCATTGTTCCACATAGGGCCTTGTAGCCTGCCAAGGTGTTGGCAGAAAATCATCTTTTTTTGGAACAAGGCAGGGAATGGCGGTGAGAGAATATCAGAAGGGGACTTTTTTAAAAGCATGTGAAATGCCCTATAATCTCTGGGCACTCTACCAGTAAAATCCTAATGGTTAATTTTAGAATCTACTCTCATTGCAGAATATTTCCCAGGTCAAAGGCAAAAAGGATTGGGAAAATCTAATCAAAATTTGACTACAAAAGAAAGCTGTAACTTAATCAATGACATTAGCATATCTGAAGAAAGAGCATAGTCAATAGAAATGGGGATGGTCTACGTTGAATATAAAATAGGGAAGTCTGAAGAGAAAGATTTGGGCGGTGTTCCTCCAGCCCTGTGGATTCTTTGCCCTCCATCCTTCTGTTCTTATAACTCATTTTAGGGTTAAGAAGTGCATTCTTTCTTAAGCATGGCAAGGCAAAGGGAAGATGGGGACATGTGTCCTCAATTTTTCAGAGAGAAAATAATTGCGTTTAAGTGTCAAGAATATGAGAAAAGGGTCAGAAATATAAATAATTTATATAAAACGTGACCCATAAGTTAAGGTTCTATATAAAGTTCAATAACAGAAAAAATTGCAAAATTTGTTATCATTATTGAAAATTAAAATCAAACAGCTTATCATACAGTAGAATGCAAGTGATATATAGTTCTACTAATGTATCATAGCTAAACATATGATCAACCCTGTGTTCTCTTTACTTTGATTCTAGGATCAAAAGCAACTTTGGAATTATAATTTGACTCCCCACATTCAGTGCCCTTCCAGATGTAGCATATTAGGGTGGTTTTAATTAACTCTTCTTCTGACTTCATGAAATATGACTTCCTCCAGAATGTCTTCCCTTTTGCCCCTACTCTTCCTTTGTAATAGTCAGTGCACATGTAATTGCACACTTACAGTCTTATCTCCACCAGATTTTAATCTCCATGAAGGCAAGGACTTTTTATAGGGGGCCAACCTTCCCTGTTTGCCGGGACTGAAGGGGTTTCTGTGATACAGGATTTTCAATGCTAAATCCAGAAAAGTTCTGGAAAAAAAACAGGACACCCTGTTGTTCACCCTACTTGTTTTCAAGAAACCTACCACAGTACCTAGAAAATATATTCAAAACATGTATTCTGTTCAAAGAATGAACAAAGGTGAAAAAAGTACAATACATAACTGTTCGGACACTATAAGTCTGAAATACATATCTCAAGATTGAAAGGGAACATTAAAAAATGTAGTTTTGTTCATGATAGTCAATTTTGTTTTCTTTGAGGATTTTTACATCAAAAATAACTTTTGTAATTTTTAAGCTGATTTAATGCTAATTCTTTGTGCTCCATCACATAGCTTACTTTCTCTCTGAAACCCTTCCAGAACCTCCTGGAAAGAAATGATTCCTCATTTCTGAATTCTTTGAAAATTGTTGCCCCTGACATCCATCTATCATATTCCATTTGGGTGACTTGTAGTTTTTTCCTTTGCCACTTTCTTGGGCCCTAATTGCTTATCTATAATAGATACTGCACTTCTGGGGGACAGGAACTCTGCTGTTACTTGACGGCCTTTTCTGGTGTCTTACAATCTCCTTGCTAAACTGCCCCCACCTGTCCTTTCCAGCCCTGCCTGGGGAAGTCTGCACGCCATTAACCGGGAAGCTGCCATCTACTGTTGTGATCCTGTCCCGCTTCAAACTCAGACCCTCTCTGGAGTACAGGGAGATGCATGTAGAAATGGCCTGGCCATTCCTTCACCATAATGCCCTCCTTTAAAAGTTTTGATCGGCCCCAGGGCAGCCACTGTGAGCACAGCCTCTGTGAATCAGCCAGCCCGAGATGAGCTAGGGTGAGGTACTGCACCATCCCCACCGCAGGTCACTCAGGCTTCTGTTCTGCCCAGAAGCAAGGAGCACTTTGTTTTTCCAGAGGGGTGGGGGAGATGCCGGATGCAACCTGGGAAGACAGCAGCAGGTGCTTTTAGAGGCAAGATGGAATCTGGCTGAAGAAATACACTGCCTTGTCTAAACTGACGCCAGTTCCAAGATATAAATTAAGTTGCAGAATTTAACCTGAGGCTTCAAAAGATGGAACGGAAGTTCGAGAGCCTTTAGAAAACATCTATTTTTCATGATCACATGTAAAATTCATAGAGAGGAGATGTTGGTCACAACAAGGATGCATCTTATACCTGCTATACCAATGTGTCTCTTCCATGGGTAAGCTTAAGATCTTTGGAGGCAAGGCTCATACATTTAGATAAGAAAAGAATATGATCTTCCCTCTAAAAATATATTCACTTCAAATGGCAGGGAAGGGAGCCCAAGGCAGAGTAAGCTCTGGCTCTTGAACCTGAAAGCAGGGATAAATTGAAGGGTGATCTAGAAAGAGAAGATCTCTGATGAGATCTGCTTTTTGCCTTTTTAAGGAAAAGGGGAAATTTTCCACTCATCAGATTAGTAAACCCTGCACTAAATTCATGTCCATTTATTGGGAAATTAAGGAGCAAGAAAACATATGCACAATGCTTCATAGGAGGCCCGTTTTAAAAAATTAATTTTTATTATGGTAACATACACAATGCAAGATTTCCCATTTTAATAATTTAACCACGTTTGTGTGCACAATTCAGTTCTATTAATTGCATTTACAATATTGTGCTACCATCAGCACCATCCATTACCAAAACATTTTCATCACCTCAAACAGAAACTCTGTACCCCTCAAGCAATAACTCCCCATTCCCTCACCCCCACCGCTGATAACCTTATGTCAATACATTTGCTTCTTCTAGGTATTTCATATAAGTGAAATCAAAGATTATTTGTCCTTTTGCATCTGGCTTAGTTTGTCCTCAAATATAAGAACCTTCCTTTCCTTCATTTCTTTCCTCTTATTATTTTCCCTTAAAGCCTAAATGTTTTCTCCTTGCTTTGTATGAACACTCAACACAGGAACAAAAGGCCCATTTGTCATGCTGGAGACTGAGAACGTATCAGGTATAATGGAATTCTAGCCTGGGAAACTCTCATCATTTGTTCTGACATCTTATCACTTTATTCTGACATTCTGGCCCCACACCACATCCTCTCAACATTTTGTAATTAATACTTTTAAACAAATCTTTCTTCACTACCCTGCTCCTGTAATTTCCTAAAAAGCTTCTGATTTATTCCTCAAGTTTAGCTGAATTAATACACTCTGAGAGCAAAGTCATGTGCAGAGGACAGAAACAAATAATGATGATGTATTCTAGTATAAGAATAGAGAGGAAGGAATGCTATCCCATTATGCTGCTGGATACAATTCATAATATCATAGCATTCATGCTCTGCTAAAAACCTAAACCCTGGGAATGGAAAATGGCCCAGCTACTTTGGAAGACAGTTTGGCAGTTTCTTACAAAGATAAACATGGGCTTACCACATGATCCAGGAACCATAAGCCTCAGATTTACCCAAAAGAGTTGAAAACTTAAGTTCACACAAAACTGTGCACATGAATGTTTACAGCAGCTTTATGCTAATTGTCCAAAACTGGAAGCAGTCAAGATATCCTTTAACAGGGGAATTCACCTTGCTAAGTGAAAGAAGTACCTGAAAAGGCTGCATGCTATGTAATTCCAATTATATAACATCTGGAAAAGACAAAACTAGAGAGACAGAGAAAAGAACAGTGGATGCCTAGAGATTCGGGTGGAAGGAGGGATGAACAGTTGGGACACAGAGGATTCTGAGGGTAGTGAAACTATTTCTATATGATTACCATAATGGTAGATATGAGACATGTCCCGGTGCATTTGTCAAAACCTCTAATAGCAAATATTAAGGAGGATGCATCAGCTAGAGCGGGCCCTATCTAGAATGTTCTGTGCATTCTCTGGAATGCCCTCTCTTCTTTGTAGTCTATCCAAATCTTCTCCATCATTCAATACTCAACCCAAGTTCCACCAGTCATGGAGCTCCCCGCCATGGTTCTAGCTTGCAAGGCTCTGGCTTGCTCCCTCTTGTGGATTCACAATCCTCCTTATCCATATTACTCTGGGCGGGGCAGGGATTCGCTAATTACGTTGTGTGTAGCAAGGTTAAGTGTAAGAAAAAAACAGCCCTGACCTGGAGTTTCTCAGGAAGACCTGGGTCCTAGTTCATCTCAAGCACTAACTGGGTTGTCATTCTGAGTATATAGCCACATTTTGGTTCCTTCTCCTGGCAAAGGAAAAGATCATATTAGATTAAAGTTGACCAAAATGTTTTTGTTTCATTGTCTTTTTTACACAAGGAATTTCTTAGAACATTTTTATATTAATATGAAGAGTTAATTTCCATGAGCTGTTTATAATATGCAGTGATTCCTAAACTTATTTGACCATGAAGCATTTTGCAGGATCCCATCTTACAGAAAACTCTCTGGAATATATTCAAATGTAGTCTCTAAGATCTCTAGGGTCCCTCTTAGCCCTGACAGAGATACTGGTTGCTCTTGTGCTGATATTTAATTCATCCCTTATTTTACAATTTTAAATGCAGTCATGTCTTGCCTCTCCAACTGGATTGTGAACCATTTAAGGCTTGTGACCCTCATTTAAGGATTTATATTATATATGCCTTAGTATTTTCACAAATAGCAAAATGAGAGAGCAGTAAATACTTGTTGAAACTGCTGTCATTTTTACTATTGCTATTACCCACACCCACTCCCCTCCCATACAACAAATCCACTTCTCATCTTCTCCTGTGTAAATCTTACACATTACCTAATATCCACTTCAAATGGCACATTGTTCTCTAATCCCTCAGTCTAAACTCCCAAAGCCTCAACTGCACCTTCATTATGGCATCTGTTATAACTCATTTCCCCTGTCGCTATTTGTACGTTTTCTTGTTTATGCAGCTAAACTACACATTCTTTGTGGCTAGAGATAATATCTTACTCATCTGTATTCTCACACAGTACTCATTCAGTGTTTATTGAAATGAATTGAAAATAGGAGGCTGTGTTGGCTTCTGCTTTGTAACAAATCACCATGAAACCATTTATTTAGCCCATGATTTTTGGTTCACTAATTTGGGCTAAGATCAGCTGCAGGTTCCTCTGGTGTCTGCTGGGCTCACTTATGCAATTGCAATGAGCTGCTGGTCAAGCAGGCAACTGGGGTTGGCAGGCTTTTGGCTGGGGTGATGTGGGCAACTAGGCCACAAGGCTCTTGTTTTCCAGCAACATATCCCTCATCTGTCAGGGTTCCAAAACAGCAAGTGGAAGTGTGCAAGGCCCCTTGAGGCTTAAGCTTAGGATCTGCAGAATATCATTTCTGCCACATTCTGTTGCCCAAAGAACTTCACAAAGCCAGCACAGACTCAAGAGGTGGGGAAGCAAATCCTACCTCTTAGTGGGAAAAGCTGCAAAGTCACATGCCAAGGGCATACACAGAAAGAAGAGTGGAGAATTATGGCCACTTCTGCCATCCGTCACGGAGTTCCACCCTTTTGCAAGCCCAAAATTGTTAACATTCACTTGCCTCCCTCAGCTACCACCCCTCATGTTCCCCTTCTCATGAAGCATAAAGTCCCACACATTTACCAAAGACAGAGCCACTGCTAAAAGTTACTACCACACATGGAAATTTGAGGACCTCTGAACTGGCAACATTCATCCTTCCTTTAGACTCAAAAGTATAGAAGTACACATGCTTGAAACAGCCTCCATTTTGTTGTCTCTGATTCTAGCCCACTCTCACTTTACGTATGGGAAAACCAAGATCCAGAGAGGTTAAGACATTTTCCTAAGGTGGCCCAGTTGGTCAGTGGCAGAGATGGCACTGCACTCCAAGTCTCCTGCTACTTGGTGCTGGCCTCAACCCTGCCAAGACTACAACTCTGAAAGTTTTATTTCTGGTGGGAAGGCCAGATTCCACCTCTTCATAAAATAGCTACCTTGTGGATTTTGCCAGAAAAGAAAGAGCTCTCCTCAAAAAATGGTTTTCACATGGGACTGACTTCCTGGATTCAGGCTTATAAGAGGAAGGACAATTTGATTTGTGTCATTCACTCTTGGGAGCCTGGTCATGCCTGCTGCTTTCTCTCTACAAGGAGGAGGCCTAGGGATGCTGAGGTTAAACGGTCAGTGGTTGCCACACTGATAGAATCCACCAGCCCAGGCACTGGCAGTGCTTTCCAACAGCCCAGGAGGCATATCTGATTTGCCCTTCTGGCCTGATGGAAGACATTGCCTGGCAGAAGTGGAAATGGCAGTGCTGGGCAAGAAGGGAGAGAAATTTAATAAGGCTCCAGTCACTCATGCCTGGGAACTGATGCTTTACCTGCTTTTCCCTTGATTCTGCTAGTCTGTTTATTTTCCATTTTGAAAATGTCCTGGTATTCTCATTCTTGGCCCTGATGGAGAAAGGGCTGTTTTGTTCAAGGGAAAGGAGAAGTCAGTGTGTGAAGAGCGAGGAAGGACTTTTAAATCAAAGGAAAATATTTAAAACAGAAAATCACACCCTCAAGTATATCTAGGGGTGCAACTTGCAATTTTGTCTGCTGCCTGAATTCACAAAGTCCTTCGCCTTCCAGTAATCCTCTCAAGGAGGGCCCTCCAGGCATCGGCCCAAGACAATCACAGCAGGGAAGCCCTTGGTCTACAGCAGGGAAGCCCTTGGTCTACAGCAGGGATGCCCTTGGTCTACAGCAGGGATGCCCTTGGTCTACAGCAGGGAAGCCCCTGGTCTATAGCAAGGAAGACTTTGGTCTAAGCCTGCATGTCCCCTGCAAGCTGGCCTCTCTGCGCTTATCCATGGAGGAATCTCAATAAATATTGGGTGATGAAACTGGTATGTCAGATAAGAACTTGATTCCATATTATTAGAATAAAAATTTTTTGAGTAAAAGATATGGAGGTGGTAATTAAAGATTGGACGAGGTGTGTGAAAGTCAATATGAAATAGCAACAACATATAAGCCAATTTTAAAAATGGGAAATTTTATGCTGTATATGTTACCAGAATAAAAATTTTTAAAAACACCATAGAACTATACAACAAAAAGAGTGAATCTAATGTAAACTATGAACTAAAGTTCATAATAAAATTATAATAATATTGGTCATCAATTATAACAAGGCACCACACTAATACAAAACATTAATGAGGAAAACTGTATGTGGGGCACATATATTGTAACTCTGTAATAGCTGCATGATTTTTTTTTTTTTTTTTT
>JAQZBX010053883.1:0-18780 GCA_029593785.1 Cabassous unicinctus | reverse complement strand
TATCCTGGATTATCCAGGTGGGCCAATGTAAACCACCAATGACCTTAAAAGTAGACTAGAAAGAGGCAAAAGAGTGGGTTAGAGAAAGAGATGTGGGTTTGAGCCTAAAAGTATCCAAATCGAAGGGACTGGGAGGCCCCAGCTGATCTGTGGCTACACTATAATTGGGGAAGAGTTGGGCCATTGGGGACCAGGACAGCCTGGGGCAGAGGCAGGCAATTCAGGTATCACTCCTCCAAGCTTATGTGTAAAGGGGGTGCACAAGGCACCCACAGAAGCCGACTTTACTGTGGGCACTGAGGGGGACAGGGCTGAAGACAGTGGGGAGGAAAGCTGAGGACTCATAGACTGACCTTGGCGTTTCCCAGATGGGTTTCCTGACCTGAGAACTCCCGCATGGAAAGGTTATGTGGGGAAGATACAGATTTCTCTTCCCCTGCTGTGAAATCAATTAAAAACAGGATGGATATAAAATGGTTTTATAACATCCTCCACCTCCTGGCTTCTTTCCTTCTTGGGGCTGGGCCAGCTCAAAGTGGGGAGAAACAGGAGTCTCATGGTCTGAAAATTCTGCAGCAGTTTAAATAATGGTGACCTCTTGCTCCAGTTCTCCTCAGGGGACCTGAGGCTGGAGGAGTAAATGTCTCGTTGGAAAATGGACAGATGAAGGAGGACTGTGTAGAAGAGGGAATGAGGCGCTGAGCCAGTCCCTAGCCACTGTTGCCCAAAGGTTCAGAACTGGCCTAACCCTGGGAAATGAGGTTGGCCTATTTTAAAAGAGAATTTATTATATGCTTATATATATTATTATATTTACACACACTTGCCTTCTACCAACCAACACCAATAATTTTCATTCCAAGTTTGATCTACAAATAGTGGTAACAGATAACGTTTATTGATACTTACTATATGCCAGGCATCTAATTAGGCACCTTTCTTAAATTATTTCTAATTCTTATAACACCTCTGCAAGTTAAGTAGTATTTTCCCCAATTTACAAATAAGGAAAACAGGGTTCAGGAAGGCTAAGTAACCTGCCCAAGGTCAGAGAGCTAGCAGTTGGCATAGCCAGGATCCAAACCCGGGTCTATTTTCCACATTCCACTAAGTTAAAATAATAATAATAATAATAATAATAATAGTTCTTATTTATTGAACACTTTCTGGATGCTAGATATTTGACATACATTTATTTGAAATACTCCTAACAAACCTTTGAGCAGGTTGTTACAACTCCATGTTACAGATGAAAAAATTAGAGTTAAAAAAATAGCCCGAGGACACAAATCTGATTTGTTGAAGTTGGGGCTTGATCCCAGGTCTCTCTGCTCCTATTGCTGGTATTTGTTCCAAGCATACCCCTAACTTAAGGGACCAGGAAGGTGCTCCTTGTCTTGAGGTGCTTCCAATGGATGCTCAGGACGAGAGGGGGGTCCCGGCCCATGGTCCCTCGTAAGTTGAGGCTGAGCTGGTCGTGCACACAGCACGAGAGCAGCCCCTGCCAATGCACATTGTTCTCAGCAGCATGTAATGTTTCCTAGGGCCTTGGCCAACTTGACTGAGGCACTTTAGACATCTGAGGGTCACAGTTACGATCATCTTAAGCAGATTGACAGACTCTTTGTCAGGAAGTGCTGATTCATACCACAGAGCTGCCCGTATTTTTCCCAAATAGTGTTAGCTGAAATAACCGATCATTTCAGTCTGGCAACCTCCCGGTCCTATATTTACATCTGATGGAAAATCATGTGAATGGGCCTCCATACAATCTACATTCCTCCTTACTCGGCAGATAGCTCTGCTCTCCTTTTAAGTAACCCTGTTCTTCAATGAATCCCTGTGCTATTTTCCATGACACAGCCTCCCTCAAAGCATCTTGGAGAGTCTTGATGTTCTAATTCACATCTTCACTTCCCTTCACTCACTTTCCTTCCATATTCTTCTCAAAACCTGTAGTCCATAAACAATAGCAATGGCAAGACAATCCAAGTTTTGGCTGACTCTGGGAACTAGCCAAAACATTTTCCCATCTGCTCTGTCTTTTGGGGCTCTTATTAACCCAGGGAGGAAAAACAGTAAGAACACAAGTTTTCAAAGAAATTGAAGCAGGACTAGAACTTAAGTTTCCACTGGATCTCTTTGTCTCCATCTTTCTCTTTCCGTATTCTATTCCAAGGCATAGTTAGAGAAAAAACCATTGTGACTCAAGAACATTGCTTTAACTTGAAATGTTTCCCTCAAGTGGTTTTTTAAATTGTTCTGAAAATTGTAAATATGTCATAAAGGTGAAGCTGATACCCGGAACAATCTATTTCAGAAGAGGCACATTCCCTGAAACCAAAATGGTCACACAGCTCGACCTATCACACAGGTACCAGCAACCAGTCATTCCTTCATTCAACAAATACATATTATGTGTCTTCCGGGGCTTAGGGACTGCTAAGTGCTGTGGATTCGGTGGGGAAAAACGCAGAACGCGTCCTAGCCCTCCTGGAGTTCTCTGAAACTCCAGTGTATTGGGGAGTCAGATAATTGAACAGGAACTGACAGTAAAGCATGTGCTGTGGAAGCAGAGAGCAGGAGGCCTAACCTGATCCCCAGGTTTGGGACGGCTTCTCTGAGGGAGTGATAGGTGAGGAGCTGGCCAGGTGGGACTCGTGGGGTGCACTCCAGGTGCGGAGCCCAGGGAGTTCAATTTATCAGGCCTGGCTGCTGTATTCTGAAATCCATCTTCACGTTTGTGCCAAGGACACACTTCCCCTGGGCTGCTCCCAGCCAGTGACTGGGTGTGGCAGGAATTCCTGGGAGTCCCGACCACCTCTGAGGGTCGGCTTGGCTCAGGGACAGCCCCACAGCCTTGCTGAACAGTCCTGAGACCACTGTCTAGGTCTAGGATACTTCCACCCTCTGCTTCTTCCTCTCTCCATCACTGGGGTCAGACTTAATCTGTGCTCTTCACTCAACTCCTTCTACCTACTGCCTGCCACAGGAGTGGAGGGGCTTGTCCAAGGAGGGTGAGTGGGGGGAGGGGAGGGGAGCCAAGAAACAAGGAGAAACAAAGGGGAAAGTGCCCAAGAAGTGCTGTTCCCCCAGTGGAAGGAGGAAGAGCAAACATAGGAGCTAACAATTTATTCCAGGGATTGTTCAAGACCAGGATTCTGTTCCTCCCTTTAAAAATTCCAGAAAAGATCTGGCTGAAAGCACCCTGTTTCAGGACAGAGTCCCGAAGGTTTATGGGGCTTGAGAGAAATTGTCCACAAAACCATCTTTTGTTCCACCTCTAAGAGCATTTTCCTTCCCAGAATATTTATGTCCTCATGGCATCAGAAGAAGGTGGCTGTACAGAGGCTCACCTCAGCAGGAACCATTCCACCTCTGACCCAGAGAAACCCAAACAGATCTCAGACCAAAAGCCAGTGTGTCCTTATTGTGGAGATGGACACCGCAGGCTCTCAGGCCCTGATGCCAGTCAACATCTAGATCCTTCTAACCAAGTGCCCAGGCTCAGATCCTTCCCGACTTCATGGGGAGAATGTCCTGCTCTGGCTGCATGAGTCACTTGGCAGATCTAGTTCTCATTTCACATTAATAAATTGATTTTCTGGTCTTATTTTAAAAACAAATAAAATAATAGCATTCACATCCAGGGGGGTCATCAAAGAGGGAAAGAATTATAAAAAAGCAACATGCAGCCTGTGGGTGGGGGGTGGGAGGTAGAGGAGGGTGATCTGGGGCTTTAGGTGGGCATGGTTACCCCAAACAGGATTTCAATGGTGCTTTTCAAATCCATTCTTCATCTCTGTGATGCCTGGGGATTAGGTAGGAGTACTGAAATGCTGTCGTTATAAAAAGAAGGAAAAATTACCCTGCTGGTGATCATTTAAGGAAGTATTTTAGGACAAATAAAAGGAGGTACATATTTACATAACCTTTAGCATGCAGAGAATGGAACTCATTACCCCCATAAGGTGTTCAAGATGAAAATTAAAAATGGGTCCAAGAAGAGGTCAGATAAATTCATGGATATTAGATGTAATGGTAGTTACAGCTAAGGGATGTAGTTAAGGATACTTAAGGGAAACCTATGAGGATCAAGTCAACATGTTTCCCACAGCAATGTTCCTTGTACCCATCTAGAAGCACTTGTGTTCTAGCCAGATCAAATTCCTAAATGTTTCTAGAACTCACAGGGCTCTTTGTTGATGCTATGCCCGTTCCACACTATTGTGTAGGTCCCCTTGCCTCTCTCTTCTAAGACTGGTAAATGACCACTTATTCTTCAAAACCCAGTTCAAATGAATCCTCTTCTAGGGAGTCCTCCATGACTCCTCCATGTGCCCCCACAGCAGACTGTAGCACAATTGAACACCTTTGCCCTTGTACTGTAATTGTTTGTCTGCTCAACTGGACTACAAACTACTCGAGGGCAGAGACTGTGTCAGTTTCATCTGGGCTTAGCACAGAGTCTGGCCCATAGTCCCAATTCAGAAAACGTATTTCAAACGAATGAACGGACATTGACCTATATCAACCTATCGTCCGACTGCTTTTAGCATTTTATGATATTCTTAATGACATCCTAGGAAGCTTTGCTTCTGATATCAATTGGGTAGTGCTCTTCTTCCAGGACACATGCCTGTTTATCTCAGCTAATATCTATGCTAGTCTCCAAAGCAGCCATCTGTGTAGTTGAAATGAAGTAGCCAAGAGGCTTGTTGAGATTTTAGTGTCTTTAACTGTGTCTCTTAGACAAATGAGCCAGTTCCCCAGAAATCTGGTCTAGAAATATTGCCAATGCACATTCCAGTGACTTTGAAATGATAGAAAAACAGACGTATCACCTTTCAGGCTGAAATCACTGAGAACTCCATTTTAAACTTGGATTTCTTTCCAGATCCTTAGGTTGTGAATGACACATAGTCTGTGGAAACTTTCTGAGATCACCAAGAAGCTGAGGCCTGAGGTTTTCAAGAAGTGTTTAGCCACTGCTCAACAAATTTCAACATTTGCATGTTTAAAAAAAAAAAAATGTAACAGCAAGCAGAGATCTAGTGATCAAAATGTCGCCCAAGTCAAACGAACACGAAGGGACTGCCCAGGCTCAAATGTGGACATTATGAAGACGTGAGTTGTAGATAGAGGGAGGGGAGCATGAATCAGTTACACAACCATCCGTAGACTCCTGGAAGTCAAGAACCTTGAGTTTCAATCCCAATTTTAACCCCCATAGAAAATCATTTGAACTTCGCTTTGGGCAAAATTCCAAGAGTCTGTCTATTTTTAAATAAACATATGTACACTCTATTACTTTAGAGGCCAATGTAAAGTGGTTGGAGGGTCCACATGCAGGTGTTCATTCATTCTATAAACAGCTGTCGAGCACCTCTTACATTCAGGGCCATCTGTTGGACCTGGGGATACGGCAGGGAGCAGAGCTGAGGTCCTCATTGTGAGAAGGACAGGCCCAGGATCAACCATCACAGTAATGACAGATGGGGTTTTTCTGGGGGCAGGAAGTCCAAGGGGTTCTGCTACGGTATATTCAGGGGACTTTAGCAAGTCCAGGGGGCAGGAAAGATCTCCCTGAGGAAATGATGCTTAAGCCAATGCTCAGAATTGAGGCTGTTGGCATAAAAGTGTTCCAGAAAGAGAGGAGAGCTCTGAGGAGCTGAAGCATCCTGCACTGCTGGAGCACACCGTAAGGGAGGAGGTGTCATGGGAAAAGGCATGAGAGGTGGGCAGGGGCCAGATTGCAGGGGTGAGAGAAAAATAGTTAACAACTGAGGCCTGAAGATAAATTACTAAATAATTAAGTAAACCACAAATTTGCAAATATATCCCATTCTCTAAATATGCTGAATTATATTGATCAGTCTATCCCTTGCTAACTGAGAGATTGAAGTAATAGTACAAATTGTTCATAGATGTGATTTTTTAATTTGATGTATCTGCCACTGAGATAAATGATGCCCCTGAGTCATTAAAAAACTTTTCCAATGATTTTCCTATTAAATTGCTGGGCATTAAGTGACATGTCAACTCAGTAAGAAGAGAATTCACTTAGCTTTGATAGTATTTTTCAAGATGCTGAATTTTCTCCCAGCATCTGCTAAACTAACAGCAATTACATTAAGAAAATTTCTTAGCCCTTACAATACTGTCTTGGGTTTTTTATCTATTCACTATCTCTATATTGACTAAATGATGAAAATTGTATATTGGAATAGCGTACTTCAGTCTAACCTAATCATTCAGGCTAGATGAGAGGCTCCAGGAGTACTGAGCTGTGAGTTTAGAATCCTGGCTCAGCCACTTAGGTTTTTTTTTTTTTAAAGATTTATTTATTTATTTATTTATCCCCCTCCTTGCTGCTTGTGCTTGCTGTGTCCATTCACTGTGTGTTTTCTCTGTATCTCCTTATCTCCCCCTTGCTGTGAGGTCCCACTGCATCAGCCCACCGTGCCGCGCGGGCTGGCCTGCCCTCACAAGGAGGCCCCGGGAAGCGAACCCGGGGCCTCACACATGGTAAACGGGAGCTCTATCGATTGAGCCACACCTGCTTCCCGCCACTTAGGTTTTAAATGACCTCTCTGTACTTTAGTTTTCTCATCCATAAAGTGGAAATTATAATATCTATAGTCTTCAGTGGAGTTAATACACATTTAGCATGGTGTTTGGAAGAGGCACTCAAATGCCCATTAGTTCTCATTTGCAGTAATAAAGTTAATATTGTGAATTAACAGGTGAGCATTGGGTGGTTTAACCAAGTCAATAAATGAAAAGAGAAATTCAAAAGGGATGAATTTCACAACAATTTCCAAATCATCCCTATGGATACCAATCTTTTTCAGGGGTTCCCACCATGCCTGAAGAAGCCCTGTGTGGCAGCTGACCAGGACCTGAAGTGACCTCACTATGGTCCACACATCTGATCTCCCACTTTTCTCCCCACACTTGGGAAACCTATGCGACCAGGTGAGGTTGACTCTGAGGGAGCACTGAACCAGGGTAGTTGACCACTGCCTTGAAGGGCCCTGGATGCCAGCATCACCCCCACCTATCCCTGGGCTTGGAAATAGTTTGGTTAGGGACTTCATGGACACAAGCATGGAGCTTTGGTGGCATAGGGGGCTGCTATGATGAAGTACACCAGAATGATCCCCAAGCAACACCCACCTAGGGCTTGAGGGAAAGGAGTGCCGTGGTAGAGGCAGGAGCCAACTCTTTCCTGGTGGAAGCCAATGGCTGTGCTCAGTAGTCTGCACCTTTGGGGATACTGTGGCACAAGAACAAAGCAATCAGAACAGACTCAGCATTATCTCTTTAGTTAATAGATGGTGGGGCACTGGCGGGAGGTCCCAAGGTATGGGAGAATTTAGATATTTCAACAGCCACTACAGCTAAGTACACAGATAAACACAAATTAGATGTTGGCCTTGGTACCTTGGAAGCTATATTAATGGCTCCAGACTCCATCCTGAGGGTATGGAACGCTACTAAAGGGTTTTAAGAGATCTGATGTATATCTATGACAAGGTTTGCTTAATAGGCTGTGGAGGACAGGTGGAAGGAAAGGCAAGGAGATCGGTTATGACAGTGGAAATGGATAGGTTTGGGAAATATTTAAGGAGTGCAATTCTCAAGACTTTTGATTAATTAATTGTAGGCAGTAAGGAAAAGAGTAGCAAAAGATGACTTCTGGGTTTCTTGCTTGGGAAAACAGACCATTTACTGAGAGAGAATTCAGAAGACAGAGCAGGTTTGGGGAAGGGGCATGATCAGTTTAGTTTTGGATATGATCCATTTGATGTACTTGTGACATATGTAGGCAGAGATCCATTAGGCAGTTGGAAATATGGGCCCCAAGTGCAAAAGAGGCCTGGCTAGTGATGATGATTTTGGAATCTTTACAGCTGATGACAACTGAAACCGTAGGAGTGCATGAAATTGCTCAGAAAGAGAATAAAGAGGACTAAAGGGACAGGCCTGAGTTCTCAGCAACCACATGTAAGGAATAGGTAGAAGATGAGGCACCACACGGTTAGGATGAAAACCAGGAGATTGTGCTACAACAGAAGGCAAGAGAAGGTTGTGTTGGGTGTAGTTGATGGGTGGTTAGCATTCATTCCTGCCTTCTGTTCTGTCTAATTTGTCTTCCTAAGAGCTAAACACTACTTCTCCCAGAGTTCCTTGCAGCCAGAGGTCCGGATGCAAATTAGTTTCACCAATTACATATACCACTAAAGATTTAGGAGGTGGGACTGAGGCAGAGGCTATGGAGTCCTGCTGCTTTGGGCTGTTTTCTGCTGGCCAGAATGATGTGGAAGTTGTGGCATTTTTCTGCAGCAGCATTCCAGTATCATCAGCTCCAGGGGTGTTCAGAGACAGTTGCAGTGGTGGTGGTAGCGGCTGCCTGATCCCAGATTGTCATCATAGTAATGTATTCTGATTCCCCATCTTCCTGATTTTGGCAAAGGAGCCATCTCCCTTAGCAGGCCAGTTGTGGGAGGCATTCCTGAAGGTCTAGCCACATCTCAAGGTCTTCCAACACTTTAAGAAACACCTAAGTCTTGTATGAAATACCCGGATGCTTAAAATATCTAGAGTGGTTTCTTTTCCTTATTTATTTTTTGATAGACTTTAATTTTTAGTGAAGTCATAGGTTTACAGAAAAATTGCAGAGAAAGTACAGTTCCCTTCTATGCCCCTGCCCCCATACAGTTTTTCCTATTATTTACATTTTGCGTTAGTTTGGTACATTTGTTAAAATTGATGAACCAATATTATAATTATATTATTAACTAACATTTTATTATTAACAAAATTTTTTATTGTGATAACATTTATACAACGTAAAATTTCTCATTTTAGCCACTCTCAGGTATACAGTTTGGTGGTATTAATTATATTCACAATGTTGTGCTACTGTCACCACCATCCATTACCAAAACTTTTTTTATTACCCCAAATAGAAACTCTGTATCCATTAAGTATTAATTCTCCATTCCTGTCTCCCTCCTCCATCCCTAGGTAACCTGTAATCTACTTTCCATCTCTATGATTTTGCATATCCTAGTTATTTCATAAAAGTGAGTTCATAAAATATTTATCCTTTTGTGTCTGGCTTATTTCACTCAAAATGATGTCTTCACGAGTGGTTTCTTTTCACTGATTGAACCTTGACTGCTTCAAAAGGAGTATTTCAAGAAGGAGAGATTGGTTGGTTGTATTAAATACTGCCAAGAGATCAGACAATACAAGGACTGAAAAATGTCTGTTGGAGTTGGCAATTTAGTACATTGGTCATCCTGGCAGTAACTAAAATTACGATATAGTCTTCTTGAACCTGAAAGGAATGTGCACCTCGTCAAGTCTGTCCTTCCACTTCAGACAGGACCTCCAAACTCTCACAGGTTGGACCGATGAAGTTTTGTGGAAGGCACACTGGAGTCGGGAGACTTGTGGCCTGGTCTTCATCTTTTTACTGTCAGGGCATGCCAGTTTGGTGCAGTGACTTAGCCTCTCCTCTCATCTCTTCAGCCAGGGGTTTCATTCCAGATCCTGCTTCCTACTCCTTTCTCCAAGCTGGTCCTGCAACTTTAGCTCCCCAAAGCATAGCCAGCAGCAGGCAGTGGTATTTAAGAAAACTTGAAAGGAATTACAAGGTAGAAAAGGTAAACTTAAAAAAGGATTTCAAATTTTATTTCTCCTAGAAAACATCAGCTATGTCCCTTTTCAGAGGGTCTCCAAAGGGCTTCCCTCTTCTTAGCACAGCTAACAAATTGCCCTTGGCAGGAATTCCTTTGACCCTGTCCTAAATCTCTGGGTCCAGACTCCCAACTTCTTATTTTCCTCAGGAAAAGAAGGAAATCCGCCCCTAGAGGATAATAAACTCTGCAGCAACATACTTAATCACAAAGAAGACAATTCAATATTATTTGGCAGAGCAATTAATTTCTTCATTCCCTCCACTTTGCTGTTCCAAAAGACTTTATACTTTATTTTTGCAATAATCAAAAGGCTTGTGGAGAGCCTTTTCAACATCTTCAGTCTGCTTCTTCAACATCCTCAAAGCATTCTTCTCCCAAATTTGAATTCTGCCACCTCCCCTAAAGGGGCAGGCAGCCATTTAGATTGCATTTGCCCCCATTACAAAGGAATGAAAGAGAATTCCTGCCATGATGATTTCATTGGGATTGTATAGTAAGAGTTAAAAATGGAGTAGAACATAGGATCAAACTAATAGAACTACACACACATGAGTGTATGTGAAACTAGCAAAAAGCTAAATAAGGTCTGTAGGCTAGTCCTCAGCATTATACCAATGTCAACTTCCTGATTTCCATATTGTATTACAGTTACATAAGATTTCAACATTGGGTTAAGATGGTGCAGAGTTGAAGAGACTTTAAGCACCATTTTTGAAATTTCCTGGAAGCCTATAATCATTTCAAAATAAAAACTTAAAAAAAAAAAATGGATTAGAAAGAGAACACCTGAATTATGTTTCCCCTTGATATGATGATATATAATCTATACAATCTCAACAGTGTAGCTTTCTTACCAAAACTGTATGACTTGAATCTATTTGAGCCTTTCATGTTAACTTCCTGTTTACTGGAAATATTGGGGAAAAGGAATAAATAAAACTACACTGTGAGAAAACAGACAATTAAATGATGTAGGATATTGTACAAGACAACTGTCCTTCAAAAGTCTTCTTCATCATAAAGAATAATAAAAAACAGAGTATCAGAATAAAAGGAGTGTATGTTGGGGGGAGGGCATTGTAGATTAAAAGAGGCTAAAGGGACTAAACCAAGTGTAATGCAAGTACTGGTTCTAAAAACCAGTTTTAAAGATATTTTGGGATGTGAATGATATCTCAATAAAACTTCTAGATAAAAAACATTGGGGGAACAACTGGGGAAATTGTAATATGGATTGGCTATTAGATGTTTTTAGGGACTTGTTATTTATTTTCTGAGGAGTGCTAATTGTGCTGTGATTATGTAGCAGAACACCCTGATTCTTTGGCATGGCATGCTGAGGGGTTTAGGGGTAAAGAGCCATGGTGTCTACAGCTTTTTTCTAATGGCTCAGTTAACAAACAGGAAAAGTATAGTTATATAAAGGACAATATGGCAAAATCTAAGTGTTGGGTAGTAGGTTTTCATTGCCCTATTCCTTCTTTATGCATAGTTCTGTGTGTTTGAAAACTTTCACAATAAAAGTTGACAGTAGACAGGAGATGCATGGGAAGTGATTTAGTGACCAGATGGTTGGCAGGAACCATCACCTTGCACCTGTCTGACTTACACATCTCCAAGCTAGTTGGGATTGTGTGACTCCATTCAGTTAGAGGCCAGAATCCTCAGGTCCTATTATGCCATACTAAAGAGTTTCTATTTCATCTGTGAGCAAAGGGAAGTCCATGAATAATTTTAAGTAGAAGAATGACATGCACATATTTGCACATCATATGTGCATACTGCGGTAAGACCATTCTGGCTGGGGATTTGGTAGGGAAGGTAGCAAGGCAGTAGGGGTACCACTTAGGGATCAGTCTTCTCAGCAAGTGATAATGGGGCCTAAACCAGGTCAGTGACAGTGGATGGGGGTGGAGAGAAAGGGGAGGATGCAGGAGATACTTAGGAGTATGGAATAAAAAATCATAAGTCTCAAACCTCAGTTAACCTATTAAAATTGAACACAGGTCACTGTGATATTTTGTGAGGAGCCTTGTAAAGTGAAAAAAAAAAAAATCATGTTGTTGACATAAGTGCTGTTTTAGTTTCCTTGGCTGCTCAAGCAAATACCATGCAATGGGCTGGCTTAAACAATGGGAATTTAATGGCTCATGGTTTTGAGGTTAGGAAAAAGTCCAAATCAAGGTATGATCAAGGCCATGGTTTCTCCCCAAAGACTGTGGGGCTGGCTATGCTTGGCTCCTCTGCCACATGGCAAGGCACATGGTGATATCCCCTGCTCTCTCCCTTCTCTTCTGGGTTCCATTGATGTTTAGCTTCTGGCTACTCCCTCTGTGTCTGAATTTCATTTTGCTTAGAAAGAATTTCAGTAAAAGGATTACGACCCCTTCTGATTGAGGTGGGCCACACCTTTACCAAAGTAAACTCAACAAAAAGTCCTACTTACAATGAGTTCACACCCATAGGAATGGATTAGGTTTAAGAACGTCCTTTCTGGGGTACATACAGCTCCAAACCACAACAAGTGCTTTAAAAATCTGAGGACTGTTTTATTTATTGCCCTCTTCAAAAAAATAAGGAAAAGTTTATAGAATACTCCATATATACATTCTAACAACAATAGAACATAATGAAAAATAATCCAAGTGGTGCAGAGGTTTCCAGTAAGACACATGCCCTGTAATTGAATCATGATTCTAGTCCCCCATCTAAGATTTTCAGTGAGAAAGAGCAAGTTGTTTATCTACAAGATAAACAACTGCTTACAAAGTTTTTATTTAATCTTTCAGAAACATAACCTTTAAAGGTTTGTGATAATTTCAGAAGACATAAAATGCAATCTTTGAAGAAAGTGTAAATATGTTTGTTGTGGGAAACAATTTACTTGCTTAAGCTGTAAAAGTACTCACTAATGGTATTAATGAATCTACCACCCACTGTATTATGTTCGACAGCAAACACCTGACTACTTGGTCTGGTTTTTCTCCTTGCAAAGTGCTTGAAGTTAATGTAAACCTTGGCCAATTCTGATACAAATACATGACAAAGTTTTGTTCTTCTATAGGTGGTAAAATAGGATTTGGTGATTGGCTTTAAAGATTGGGGAAGGAAGAAAGAATCTTCCAGAATGGTGCCCAGGTGGCTGGCTTAGGTAACTAGGTGAGTGGTGAAGCTCTTCAATGAGACAGGGGATAAAGGAGGAGCAGCAGGTTTCCAAGGAAGATAATGAATTTGACTTTGAACTTGTGGAATCTGAGGTGCCTGGGGAACATCCGAGTAGAGGTGAATAACAGGCAGATGGAGATATGTGTTATGGTCCTCAGGAGAAAGAGCTGGCATGGACACTGAAATTTAGGATTCAGCAGACAAAGGTAGAGCCATTTCAGCTAAGTTTGTGTCCCTTGTTATATAACTTGACTCATAAAGGGTAAGGTGTTTATTAGTACCTCTATGCTTTTCTTATTGAGAATAGAATATGTTAACTTTGAGAAAAAAATCAGTATTCACTATGGTGAATATTGTCCTTGGGTAATTTAGGAGAAATCAGTCTTCTCATTGATAGTTGAAAGGCTTAAGGGGCATGTAGAACTCTCCAATCTTTCTCCTACCAGGGTTCAGAGTATAGAAAGTACTTAATAGTTATTTGTTGAATAAACAAATGATTGAATATTTCAATATGTTCATTCCCCAGAGCTTGCCCAATAATATGACTCTATCACCTAAATGATACTGAAAATGCAAAGATTAGAAGTATTTTTTTTTTATCTAAGCGATTGCCCCAACTACTTCTGGGAGCAGTAATACAGCATTCATCATCAATCAAACAATTTTCCAGCAGAACAATTTTTGATAAATGGGAAGAGGAACAAGCATGGGGGATAACAAGGGGGCAGGGCTTGAAAGGAGAGAAGAAAGCCATAGGAGTCAGGCTGCTTCCTTTATATCTTTTCCTGGGGTTGATCTGGCCTGGAGGCTTGAGATCTTCCATCCAGGGCACTCCAGAAAGTACCAAAAAAGTCCTTTCCAGCCTTTCCATTACTTACTTTCAAATGTGCTTCTGTGACCCTCCCCCCGCCCCCCCCCCACCCCACGAGAACATCAACAGAGTCTGAAGGCCATTCTACCACCTCCACATATTTTTTATTACTTCACAGCATTGTTCTTTGTGACTAAGCTGAAGCTGAAAAAGCCAAAGAACAGAATGCCTCCCCCAGGAGTGATTTTGGAACTTTGCAGGGGACTAAGGAGATCCCAGGGTTTGCAGTTGGTACCAAGTCTTTGCAGGGTAAGGAGTGGTGTGGCAGCTACAGCGATATTAACAAAGGCCCTCACTTCAGCTGGACTGAACTGAAAGAAGTTACACATCTGGTAGGAAAATTGCTTCCCCGCCCCTACCACCACCCCCGGCTCTGATTTTGGCCCTTGCTTGTTATTATGTTTCAGCTTCTTCTCTCCTTAAGTCATTGTTGGCTTCTGTCTTAATGAGCAGCAGCTCAGAAAGCATAACCCTGTCCCTAGAGCATCATCCTTTATAGACTGGAACGGAATATTTCTGGAATAACCTTTCCCCTCAGGTCTGCTCACAGCCCCAGGATCAGCAATTCTGCAACAGGGAGAATCAGGCCACTACCCATGCCATTAAGACCTCCAAAATGCTTCCCCCTTTTACAAGTGGATGAATAACATATTTGGGGAAAAGGGAGAGTTCTGAATGATCAATTAGAGGTCACTTTCCCCAGCTGCCCTCCTCAGATAGGGAATGCTAGCACATATTTGCATTATTTGCTATGGTTTCAGTTAGGTTAACTTGATCAACGTGAATTACCAGTCAACCCATCTCTTAGTCTGCTTTGTTCCAAGAGCTGGAGGGTCCTACCTTTCACAACGGTTGTGAAAAATTCTCAGCCATGTTTCTTCTCCTCACCCTCCTAAATACTAGTGAATACATCACTTGAATTAAAATGATCATCCTCTTGCCAAGCAGACCCCAGGGACTTGGCACATGCCAAATCCAGCTGTTCTTTACAGCCAAAGCAAATTGACTTGATTTAAATGGATGAGTGAGTGCTGGTGGTAAAAATCAATCACTCCAAAATGACCAAAGAAATCAGGTGTTTTAGTTTCCCAGCTGCTAAAACAAATACCATACAATGGGTTGGCTTAATAACAGAAATGTGTTGGCTGATGGTTTCAGAGATATCTTCTGGCTCACTGGCAAATCTTTGGGGTTCCTTGATTTTTCCATCAAATGGCAATGCACCTTGCTCTTCTGGGTTCCATTCATTTCCAGCTTCTGGCTGCTCCCTGTGGCCTCTCTTTAGCCCTCCCTATAAGGCCTCTGGTAATAGAATTGAGACCCATCCTGATTCAGTTGGGCTACACCTTACTGAAGTAACCTCATCAAAAGATCCTATTTACAATGGGTTCACACCCACAGAAATAGGTTAAGATTAATAACAGGTTTTTCTGGGGTATGTAATTCCAAGCCCCTACACAGCACTCTAAAATTCCCTGAATAGCGCTTCTCTTCAGATGATGTGGAGACTTGAGGGATTTTAGGTGCACTCAGTCTAAGCAACACCTGTTGTTTGGGAACCAAGACTTTATTTGCTGAAGTATGTCTGAGGAGTCTGGTTTGGCTTCCCTGTTTCCATTCTGGCTCTGGTGCATGATTTTGTTTTGTGGTGCTCTCAAGGGGCAGGTGTGTCCCATCTGCTGACATCTTATTGGCTCTGAGGTGACATATTCTCATTAAGACTGCTCCTATTTGAATGCAGTGTTTTCTGCTGTTGACGTCTATGCATCTTTCTCCTTTTCAGTTACTTTCCTTCCACTGGTCCCAATGGACTCAAATGGACTACTTGACATTCTCCTGCTTTCAATCCTCCACCTGTATTCCATCAATATGGAATACAGCAATTACTTGATTTATCTTTTTATTCACTGGACTGTAACAGGAGCCAGGGAAAGCCAACAACTCCATTTTCCATTGGAAAATGCCCAGGGAATGGTTAACAGGAGAGGTGCTCACAGGAAAAGAAATTAACAGTTTGATGAGATTACAAGGTGTGAACTGTGGAGGATCAACCAACAGGAGACTCTTACCTGATGCTGAGACCATGAATATACTCTACATCAAGGCAGGATGTGAGGTGCAGACCCACACTTTACCTTCTGTTTCCCCTATGAGAGTCATTTTTAAGCATTCTCTTAAAATATGGACATTTAACTCTGTTAGGTCATTGTTTTAGTTTGCTAAGCTGCTCAAAGCAGATACTATAAAAGGAGTAGGCTTTTAACATCGAGAACTTATTAAATTACAAGCTTACAGTTTTGAGGCTTAGAAAAATGTCCAAATCAAGTCATCATCAAGCCGATGCTTTCTTCCTGAAGACTGGCTGCCAGTGATCCTGAACTCTTCTGCCACATGACAAGGCACATGGTGGCATCTTCTGGTCTCTCCCTTCTCTTCCAGGTTTTATTGCACTCAGATTCTTATCAGTGGCTTTCTTTCTCTTGGTATGAATTACATTCTTTTATAAAGGACCCAATAAGAGGATTAAGAGCCACCCTGGACCATGTCTTAACTGAAGTAACCTCTTCCAAAGGTCCTACTTGAAACAGGTTTATACTTATTGAACACCAAACAGGATAAACTTGAAGAGAAAACACTAGACACATGGTGGTCAAACTGTTTTATGTACAGGACAAGGAGAGAGTTCTGAAAACTGCAAGAGAAAAACACTGTGTTATGTACAAGGGAGTTCCAAATAAATTAAGTATCAAATTCTCATCAGAAACCATGGAGGCAAGGATGCAGGAGGCTGAGACACACAGTGCTGAAAGAAAACAATTCCAAACTAAGAATTTTATATCCAGTGAGACTTTCTTTCAAAAATGAGGAGAGAGTAAGACATTCCCAGATAAACAAAAGCTGAGGGAGTTCATTACTACTACACCTGCCCTACAAGCAATGCTAAAGGTATTTCTTCAGACTGAAAGGAAAGGATGCTAGACAGTGGTTTAAAGCAGCATAAAGAAATAAAGAATCTACAGCCATACTACCCTGTACGCGCCTGATCTCGTCTGATCTCGGAAGAAATAAAGATCTCCAGTAAAAGTAACCATTTGGGTAATTATAAAGGCTGGTACTGTTGTATTTTTTGATATATGACTCCACTTCTTACTTCTAACAAGTGTTAAAATGCAAATGCATAAAAAGTAATGATAAATCTATGGCTTTGGACATAAAATATACAAAGATATCATTTGTAACAAGTATGAAAAAGATGGGGAAACTGAAGGGTGTAGAAACAGTATTTGTGGATGCTATTGAATTTAAGTTGGTATGAAATAAAACTGATTGTTACATATTTAGGATATTAAATTTTTTTTAAAAGATTTATTTTATTTATTTCTCCCACACCCCGCCTCATTATTTGCCCTCACTGTCTGCTTTCTGTGTCTGTTCATTGTGTGCTTTCTGTGTCTGCTCATCTTCTTTTTAGGAGGCACCAGGAACAGAACCTGGGGCCTCCCATGTGGGAGGGAGGCACCCAATCACTTGAGCCCCATCAGCTCCCTGCTTGTTGTGCCTCTCATTGTGTTTCCCCATTGTGTCTCCTCATTGCTTCATCTCATTGTATTGTCCTGTGTCAGCTCACCGTGCCAGCCTGTCATGTCAGCCCATCATATCAGCTCGCTGTCTTTCTCATCTTCTTTAGGAGGCACTGGGAACCGAAACCCAGACCTCCCATGTGGTAGGTGCCCAACTGCTCGAGCCACATGGGGTTAAATTTTAACCCCATGGTAACCACAAAGAAAATATCTGAAAAATATTTCCAAAAACAAATGAAAAGGGACTCAAAATGGTACAATACAAAATATCAAATAAATATGACAGTAGTTTTTAATGGAAAATTGAGTGTCAAAAAATATGACTTGCAAAGATGAAATAGCAGAATGGCAGGAAAAATTACTGTATTGTCAGTAGTTACTTTAAATGTAAATAGATTAAACTATCCAGTCAAGAGGCAGATATTAGCAGAATGGATAAAAAAGTTAGATCAACTATATGCTGTTTATGAGACTCACCTTAATATAAAGACATAAGCAGGATAAAGGGAAAGGATGGAAAAATATATACCATGCAAATAGTAAACAAAAGAGAGTTGGAGTAGATATGCTAAAACACAAAATAGACTTTATGTAAAGAACTATTACCAGGGACACAGAAGGTCATTATATACTGATAAAGGAGTTAATTCAACAAAATATTGACAGAATTGAAGGTAGAAATAGATGGTTCTACATTACTACTAGAAGACTTCAAGACACCACTTTCAATAATGAATGGAACATTTAGAAAGAAGGTCAGTAAGGATAGTGAAGACTTGAATAAACTTTAACTAGATCTAACAGATATATATGTCAACAGCATATATGTACACATGGAGCATTCTCCAGGATAGACCATATATTAGGTCACAAAACAAGTCTCAATAAATTGAAAAATATTGAAATCATACAATGTATCTTCTCGAACCAAAATGGAATGAAGATAGATATCAGTAACAGAGGGAGAAATTGAAAATTTTAAAATATGTGGAAGTTAAACAATATTCTTGAACAACCAATGAGTCAAAGAAGAAATCACAAGGGAAATTAGGAAATATCTTGAGATGAATGAAAATGAAGACACAACATACCAAAACTTATGGGATGCAGCAAACTTATGGGATCCAAGAAAGCCCAGTATCAGATGGCTGAGAGGGAAATGTATAGCTCTAATTGCTTACAATAAAAAGGAAGAAAGATCTCAAATCAGAAATCTAACCTCAAAATTAGAGGTTCTAGAAAAAGAAGAGCAAACTAAACCCAAAGTGAGCAGAAGGAAAAAATAACAAAGATTAGAGTGGAGATAAATTAAACAGTTAAAAACAGTAGAGAGAATCAATAAAATCAAAAGTTGGCTCATTGAAAAGACCAATACACTTGACAAATTTTTGCTAGACTGACAAAGAAAAAAGAAGAGAGGACAAAATTAGCTAAAATCAGAAATGAAAAG
>JAQZBX010053882.1:0-18779 GCA_029593785.1 Cabassous unicinctus | reverse complement strand
TCAAATGCTGAGTTTGGCTTAGAGAGAGGCCACATTTGAGCAACAAGGAGGCTCTCAGGTGGTAACCCTTAGGCACCCCATAACAGTAGGCTAAGTTTCAATTAGAAGAGCAAATACTCATAAGGCTAGTCCTCAATAACAAGAACCCATCAGTGGGCCATCCTCTTTTGCCAGACACTGCCTCTGCACTCAGGGGATGTTTCCTGCTCCCTTGGGGAATATAACAGAGCTCTCCAGGCTGGGAATTCAGATTCCCTCATTAATTGAGTAATTGTCTACCCACCGTGACCATGCCCCATCCCTTGATCATTTGAACAATTTTATATATCTTTCATGTATATTCAGATGGACTTACTCCCATGAATCCCCCATCCCAGACACCCCCCAAAAATGATTCTCTGCAGCCTCCCTTGTAACCTTTCTGTGATCCAAACCTTCCTTGAATATGAAGCCAATATAATAACAAAATACAATTAATAGGAAAAAGAAATAATAATGATAATTTTAAATGCAAGAGATAAGTACAAGGAGACTCAGAAGAAGAAAAAAAGGAAACTAAACTAATAATAAAATATAATTAGTGAATTTGGACATTTGAAAAAATGGGAAAACAAAACAAAACAAAACAAATCCTTTTTTTAAAAAGAAATTATTCTTTTTTCCTTTTATCATTGTAATATCGGATGTCCAGTGTATCATGAAACCTTCCCCATCTCATTTCCCAGTGTTTCCCAAATTTCAATTCAAATTTCAAAGAAGTTTTAGGTCACAGCAAAGTCACACATGGAATGCTAGAGACTCCCACATACCCAACCTCCCTCCCACTTCCCCACCCCATATTAATCCCTTTTTTTTTAATGGATGATATCATTGTTATAACTGTTATACAGATAGTAAAATATAGCAACTAAAAATTTTCAGTGGTTTACAGTATAGTTTACAATTTGGACTGCACAGTTTAATAATTTTAAATGATATTTACCATGTCCTGTGTTGTAGAAACTTTTGAAATCACACAACCAACTACAGTGTGAGGTGCTTCAACATTTGTCCTATGTACTCCATGGAGTAACAAAAAGCTGATTGCCCCTTCCCCAAGCCATCTCATGAACCTGATGACCTTTAACAGAAACCCCTGAGATCTGAGGCCTCAGCATGTGTAAGGGAGGGAGACAAAGGTTCTGATGGAGGCAGTGAGAGAGCAGCCCCAGGCATGCCCTTCAGGGAGCCCAGAAGGGGACTTGGAAGAGTGGTCTGGCCTCAGGGCCCCCAAGCACAGGCCTTCCCAGGGCAGGACAGGAGGAAGCAGTGGAGGGGCTCCCTGTCATGGGCTGGGGCTTACTCTCTGCTCACACCCTCCCATCTTCAAGGTTCTGGCCCCTTCCTGGCTCTGAAATTCACAAGCTGTACTTTTAGAGAAAACCTCCATTGAATATGGGCAGAGCATGAGTTCACTGAGGAAGAGGGAACACAAAAGGTATTTCCCTCGGCCACAGTTTTGTGTCCTGACCCCCAGGGCCTTTCCTCATCTGACTCAAAAGAGATGTGAGGGAGATGACTTAGCACAGTGTTACATGGGATTCAGGATAGAGTGAAAGTTAAATAGTGGTGAAATCATTCTAATATTGACTCTGGTGTTGGTGGCACATATCTGTGAATTAAATAAACCCATTGAATTGTGTGATTTAATTGCCTAAACTTTATGGTATATTATTTATAAGTCAACAAAGCTATTTAAAAAATCAATTGGTGCCTAGAGAGAAAGGAAGGAAGAAACAGCAGAAATTAATGAGGTATGAGAAAATTTGGGGGAGTTCAAGTTCTGATTTGTAGTGAGGGTTACATGTATGTAAATATATGCAAATATTTATCAAATTGTATACATTAGTATATACAATTATATGTATGTAAATTATAATTTAATAAGAACTAGCCATTTATCCCCATTTTCTAGTTCATTAACATATTCGTTTAGTAAAGCCATAGACCTCTTATAAATTTTACACTCTAGTTTAGTTCTGACAAAGGAGGAGTTTTTCACTAAAGCGGAAGTTCTCTTGCACTTCTATTCTACTCTTGGTTAATTCCAGGAGCTTGGACCTAGCCTGAGCCATTTTACTGCAGTTTCTGTGCAAGACTGACCATAGTCAAGGCATGGGGTTTTTTCCCAAGATAGATGCAGTTTCTGAATACCAGGTTTATTCATCCATCACATACTATTACCTGGCTATGTTTTTCCTCAGGCTTTTCTTCATTCCAGATATATTCACATAGTTTATTACCTCTTAGGATATATTGTTTCCCTCTGTCATCCAAACAATTTGTTTTGGGGCTCCATTGAACCTCACAGAGCTCTCTCTCCTATGGTTAATGACATTCCATTTTCATCATGTAAGTTTGATGCTGAGCTCCTGGGAATGTCTGTATTTTATCCAACACTCCATTGCCATAACCAAGCAAGTTTTACCCTGTTGTCACAGAAAACAATGCTATTTTGTAAATATTGATTCAGAGAATGAAGTCATACTCAGGTTATTTTGAGTGTAAAGAAATGTATTCCAAATGACTGGAAGAACGTAAAGTTTCAAAATTGTAGTGTCATAATGCTAGGTGGAGTAAATATTAGCTACAAAATCCCAGCCTGCAAATTAGATGGCATAATATTGGACAGAATAAGCTTTAATTTGTTGACAATTTCTTCTAGGCAAATCACCACATTTCTTCACAGAACTACTGAACATATGCTGCACAATGAAATGATTTTTGTTTGATTCCCAGATGATTCCCTCAAAACATCTTCATTCTTTCCCATATTCTCTCTTATGGTGTGTAGTGAGCTGGGTCTTAAAATTCTAAAATTTGAGGAGATATATTGGATTTGAATATAGTCATAATATTCCAAAGTAGAACACAAGTGTAGAGGTTTGATATTGTTTATGAGTTCCAAAAATAGATATTCCATTGTGTTTGTAAATTGGTCTGTTCCTCTGGGTACATTAGATTGTATTGTATTCAGAGTTTTTACTCTTACTTAATTAAATTATGATTAAGGCTTTGATTGGGCCATGCCAGTAAGATTTTGAGTCCAAGGGGGTGGGGACTCACAGAGAAAATGTCAAGGCAGAGGAATTAGAGACAACCCAGGAAGTAAACACACAGAGAAGCAGATATATGAGGAAAGACAGAAGGCTTGATTAGGCAATGCAGAGGCCCCAGGATGAAAGACTAGCCATTCACATGATAGTCTACAGCTGGCCTTCTGGAAAGAGCAGAGCAGTGTAGCCAAGAGAGAAATGAGCCCCAGGAAGATAGGAACCCAGGGAGCCTGAACCCTTGCAGATATTGGCAGCCATCTTGCTCCAACATGTGGCAACAGACTTTGGTGAAGGAAGTAACTTTTGCTTTATGGCCTGGTAACTGTAAGCATCTACCCCAAATAAATATCCTTTATAAAAGCCAACAGATTTCTGGTATTTTGCATCAGCACCCCTTTGGCTGACTAATACAGCAAAGTTATATAAAGAAAAAAGCCCCTGTCTGGCCAATACTTCAAAGAATGGTTAACTGACAGTAGGATACGGGAGGAAATTAATGAAGCGCATGCTGGCTTTTCTGTCTAATTGTCATAAATTCATAATTTCTGGTACTATTATGTCATATTGTCAAATTGTCATAATTTCTGGAACTATTAGTAGTTCAAACATCTAAAATATATGGAATTTTATTAACTACATTTTTTTCATGAAAGTAATTTGACTGCACACAGCCAATTTACTATTTACTATGCTGGTATTTGTTACATCCATAAGTTTCCTAATGCTTCAATATGAATAAGAGTGAAAGCACTCATTTATGGAGCGACTGCTATTGTAAGCACTTTTCAGGTGTTATGTAACTAATCATTGCCAGACTTAGCAGAGGGCAGCAGAGTTAGCCAGGTGGGAAAAGGAGGAATTGTAGCCTGAAGCTTAACTCAGAAAATTCTTTCTTCCCAGGTGGCCTCTGGGAAATCTCTGGCTTGTGACTAAAATCCACTTGGTAATAATGAAACATTGACCACATAGAAGCAAATAGCACTCAGTGGAGAGTGATGGGGCTGGCTCAGGGATAGTGTAACTGGGCCTGTCCCATCCATGTCATTTGTCAACCAGTAAAATGGGAAAGGAAAAGTGAAGTATGCATTATATACTGAAGGATCAGCATCACTAGCGTTCAATTGAAGGTACCTGTCTCCCTGGAGCTTACTTTGCTGAGACATCTTTGTTGAAAATCTGATTCCTGTTTCCAAGAACAGACCCATGTTTCTTGCTTTCTGGATGACATCACTGCTTCTCCCTTCCTTCACTAGGAATCTCTGGACCTACAATTTTCACTGTCTTCCCAGTAGAAAGTAAATGTTAAAACAACAGTGAAGCCATGAATATTATGGGTAGAATTGATTACAAAACTCTCTACAGCCAATGGACTGTTCTTATGACAAACTTCTGAACCAGCACATCCCCCAGGGATAGTCTTTCCAGAATTTTGTTCTTCCTCCTTCCCAAGATAATACAGTAATCCATACTCTTCTATCATCAAAACAATTATTTGTAATTCTGGAAGCATCAATGATTAAGAATCTCCATATATCTTTCAAGTCTTTACTCAGATGGTAGTCCAATTCCTCCATGAAAATTATGCTTTCCTGCTCCAAGCTTCAAAGGAATTTGGTACAGTTCATGACCTCATGGTCCTAAAGGCAGCAATGAAAGATTTACACTAATGTCTCATCTAGTCTAGTGTGAGTTTGTAATTTGCCCCATGCAGCTATCCTTCTATCTCATCACCTGCTTCTATCTCTGATACTCTCCTTCTATCTCATCACCTGCTTTCCCAACCTTCCATGAGGGTGGGATGCCTTGGCACATGGATCCAGATATTGTCCTTAATTCTAATATCTTGCCATGAAAATTGGAGTCTTCAGTGTTCATATGTAGTGCTCTTTAGCTCTCAAAACTCTCTATGCATCTCCTTGCAGTGCTTGCGATATCCATCCTGTATCTTTCTTATTTTTAATTCAATATACTAATATTACTACATAGCCAGTGGCCATATGCTGCATTCCAGGTCAGTTCATAAGCTGAGAAGCTCTATGGTATTTTTAGAAGCAAGTGGGTCTAAATCTGTCAATGTGCAAGATGAAGACACTGAGACTGAGGGTGGTTGAACTGCCAAATTTGCACAAGTGCAATATGTCAGGGGCAGGAGCATTTCAGGTATCCCTTATGCAGTCATGGTCATCATTGATAAGGGCTCACACAGAAAATAACTGCCATAGCAGTTCTGCCATCCCACTATGAAGACACACATAATATGAGTGCTGTGTAATGACTTCAAGAAAATTGTGAGAAGGCAGATCCAAATGTCCATCCTTCCATAGATATTGAAAAAAAGCAGAAGCTGCCAGAAACAACTTTGTCAGGGTATTTACATATTATATATATGCAATCCCTCGGAGTAGTGACACAGTGAACATATTCCCAAAGTCATCCTTAATCCTTGGCCATATCTGGCTCCCTGACCATCTCATTCATCACATTTCTGGCTTGGAAGTACAGGAATTTGGGCTTGGTGATGGGGTACCCCAGGGAGGGGAATATGTTCTCTGAGGGCTCAGCCAACATCCTCCTCCTGGTGGTGGCCCTAAGACAATGACCATGTCTTTCAATTTACATACAGATACCTCCCAAATACAAACTCATTTGTGCAGACAGATTAAACCATAGTACATATTTACTTTAATTCAGGTCTTTCTTCAATCTGGAAAATATTTCCTGGGCATCATGAACATCATACACAAAAAGATGAAACCCTTGTGGTCCACCCTCTTTCTAGTGGCATCTTCCAGGTGTAAGTGTCTCGGGATTCATATAAGAAGGTAATGGGGATGATGCATCTGAGCACATGACTCACTGTGGTTCTCCTTGTCCTCAGGGGTCCTGTCCCAAGAGCAGCTTCAGGAGTCAGGACTGGCCTGGTGAAGCCACCACAGACTCCGCCCCTCACCTACACTGTCTCTGGATTCTCTATAACCAGCAGTGATGTGAGCTGGATCTGCCAGTCTCCAGGAAAGGGGCTGAAGTGTGTGGGTGACATACATAGTAGTGGAAGGTCATGCTATAACCCAACTATTCAGTCCCAAATAAGCATCACTAGGGACACCTCCAAGAATGAGGTGTATTTAAAGTTGAGCAGCCTGAAAGCTGAGGACTCAGTCATTTGTTATTGTGCAAGTGACGCTGTGAAAGGAAGTCAGGTTGAGCCCAGACAAGAACCTCCCTTGTATGGGAGTGGGCTGGGCTGCAAAAGGCACTTAGGACCACCAGGGGGCACACATGGACCAACCCCAGGGGCATGTGCAGAGAGCGACTGGGGAGAAGTTTCCTGACGCTGCCTAGGGTTCTCTATTTTGCTCCATGACATGTAACCCACGGGGAATTGCCATTGCACCTTGTTAAAGCAGTGCTATAATGTACTCAAGATTCAAGCAAAGTACAGATTTTTTTAAAAATGTTATTTCATACATGTGTATATTTTCCACCCCTCCCTCTGCCTTTTCTTCTGGTTATGGCTGAAAGTTTAAGTAAAGCTGGTTTCAATCAACTTTATGAAGTTCTTTTCCTGAACTTAGGCCAGTCTTCTGAGATTGTCCATGCTAAATAGCCCTCTCCTTCCATCAGGTAGGAATTATGTTCTCAGGTGCAAGGAAAAAGTGAGAAACCCTGGCATGGCCTCAGGGGCAGCATCCAGATGTTTCAGTTTGTTCTCTCCATTCTTTGTGACATCAAAGACCATGTCCCAGTGCTTATTTTAAATCCCTTATAAATTCTGATGCTATTACATGGGATGTTAGAATGATGTCACACACACAGAACATACTTTTTCAATGTATACATTAGAAGATGATAAATTATATGATAAAAATAAATGATTCAAAATATTTGCTAGTTTTCACTTGTCCAAAGAGCATCCCCAAACCATTTGCACTTAATTAATGTTTCTTTATTTTAATTTTCAAACATGCAATAGTCAATCATTTATCTATATATTCTTTTACCCTAAATTTCTCAAGTATTTTCATATAAGGAATATGTCAAGCTGAATACTTCCAGTTTTCCATGAAGAAGTCAGAGTCATCAGGAAGAAGTAATGTACACACTTAATCCTGTCTGCACAGCCACAGGTTTCTGCAGGCAGAGCTGCTGGGACATCCTCCCAGGGAGCCCAGTGTGTATCAGACTTGTGTTTGGACCTCACTTTGCAGGGCATCCTAGAAAGCCAAGTGCATTTCCATCTGTCTCTACCCCATCCAGGACCTTAGACTGGGAAATATCTCTCTTGATGTATCCTGTGTTTAGGTGATGAGATTTCCTGTTCCTGGTTGTGAGGGCCCAGGTCACTTCCTGGATCCAGCCCAGGGGTGAGTACACTCTTCTAGAATACTAGTATCACCTATGAGATAACTGGCTATTTTTCCATTGTACTTTCTGAATTCCAGCTTCCTGGGACAAGGCTGGGGTATATGGGCAGGATCAACAGTGGAGGGAACATTATCCACAGAAGATCCACGGGATCTCACAACAAACTTACCAGGACATTCCAGAGCCAGGTGCAGCCTCTGAGATGTGAGGACACAGGTGTGCTTAGTTCTGTGCTAAGAAACGCAAGGGGCCCCAGGGTAAGAGGGAAGACACAAATCTCTCCCTGCTGGGAAGCACAGAACAAGTGGGCTAAGCAGTCACCACTGCCCATGGAACCCAGGGGCCAGATCCTGCAGTGAGTGGGTAAGGAGGTTACTATTTGAGCCTCTGGGTTCCTCCTTTGAAAGCAGAAAGATTCCCACCAAACTCTGGACTCTTCTTACTGCCCTGTTTTTCTCATTTCCTCAGACCCACAGCACTAGGGTATATAATTTATGCCCATGAATCTGTAAGTTTCACAGGAACTTGAGAAAGAGGCAGATGTGACCTGGAATTGCACAGAGTGATGAGATGAGCCAGCTCCAGTCTCCTCACACCTGGTGATTTCAGCAGCTCCAGCTGCTCAACCACGTTCCTCTGTTCAAATTGGATGAGATTAGTCTGTGAGAGATGACCAAGGAAAAAGGTCATGTAGAAATTATACTTTATTATCTCTAGCTCTTCTCAGTTTCTTGTTACTAGGCCTATTTTATTCATTAATATGTTCACTCATTTAACACATTTATTTACTGCTGTCTATAAAACATGGACATTTCACCATGATTAGAGATAAAAATCCTCTTCACAGGAAAGTAATTCTTGTGAACATGGGGAAGACACAATACAAAGTCATAAAATTTATGCTTATTTACATAAAACTTTGCTCTCTGACTTGTGTTCAGTAAGCACAGAAGTTCACTGGAAAGTCACTAGGGTGCCCAGAGACAGAACACCCATAGACTCTTCCCATCTTTATACAAAAAGTCCTTCCCGTGTGAAAACCATGCCCTGGGTTCCTGGGAGACAACTAAGCCCCTCTGCTACTCAGAGTCAGGTTTCTCATCTTTGGGATACATGGGATTTATCCAGTAGAACATGGAATTCTTTTATTCCTTCCTCCTCTAGGTGGCAAAATTCAGACAGAGCATGCCTATGTTGGTGTGATCATGTTGGTGTGTGTGTGAGCAAGGAAGCATGTATATGTGTGAAGGTGTGTACGTGGTGTTTGTATGCACCTGATTTTGTGCTTGGTAGTGTGTTTGGTTCTATTATTGGAATAGTAGCTGTGTGTTTGTATAATGTGTGCATGCATGTCTGTGTGTGGTGTGCATATGTGTATGTGTGTGAATTTATGTATGTATGAGTATGTGTATTATTGATATATTAGATGTGTGAATGTGTGTTGATTATGTGTACATGTGTGGCATGTTTGTGCATATATGTTTGTGTATGTGCATGCGTTATCAGGATACTAGATGTGTGAATTTACTTTCAGCCCAGAAGTTCTGTATGCACAGGTGTTCTTTGATATGGGCTTCAAAAAGAGGAAGAAAAAGGAGATGAGAGAAAGTCCCTGAAAATCTCTGGATTTACTGGGCCTGGCTCTGTGTCAATGTGTCTTTCAGGCTTCAGGAAGGAGACCCTGGTGATTTCATGAAATCTTGTTTGGTCTCCCTGCAGAGTATGCTGAGTACCTAAAGACAATTCACTATGTCAAGAGATGGTATGAACAGCATATTGTACTCCTGAAAAGCAGTCTGAAGACAAGGAACCAGCCAGAGATGCTGCAAGGGAAATTCCCTGTGAGTCCAACTGGAACCTCAGTGCAGGGGGGAGCTGAGCTGCAGGGGGCTCTCATGACCCAATTAGTACAGGGTAAAGCTCTGGATAGGTGCAAGGGTACTTGGGAGGGGCTTACTCTCAATTTTTGGTTTATGTATTACACATTAGAGTCTAAAATAAAAATTTTTCTAGGACTGGTGATGTGTCTAGTAATTTTCTACTCATTTTTAGGGGTTCAAAAGAGCAGTAAGAGGCCCACTTAGAGGGGGTTTTCTATTTCCTATAGATGTCTTGATAATGAAGAGCTAGAGGACAGGGGTAAATTGTAATTGGGTCATGAATTTTGGAAGAAACTAGTCATCTGATAATTGTTGCATTTCTTTTTACAGTTCATGCTTCATTTTTCAAAACTTATTTAAGAATGGCTGTTGCAGTTTGGCAATTATGAATTCTAAAAATAGATATTGGATCATGCTTGTAAACTGGTCTACTAATCTTGGCATGATTAAGTTATGATTAGGACATTAACTGGGCCTTGTCAGTAGGGCATTGAGCCCCACCCCTTGTTGGGTGGGGAAGTCAAATATAAAAGGCATGGCAATGAACAGTGTTGGAGCAGTTTTGATGTTGGAGTTCTGGTGAGGAAGGAAAGAAGGCCCTGGAATAGAGATGAGCCATTTGCCTGAGAGTTCACAGCTGGCCTTGTGGACAGAAGCAAAGCCTAGAAAGCCTTATAGTCTACAGTTGACCTTGTGAAGGAAACAGAAGAGCTAAGCCTGGAGAGAAATGCAGCCCCAGGAAGAGAGGAACCCAAGAAACCTGAGCCCTGGCATTGGCAGCTGTCTTGCTCCAACACATGGCAATGGACTTTGGTGAGGGAAGAAATGTACACTTCATGGCTTAGTAACTGTGGACTTCTACCCCAAATAAATACCCTTTATAAAGACCAACCAATTTCTGGCATTTTGCATCAGCACCCCTTTGGCTGACTAATACAGAATTTGGTACCAGGAGTGGCGTAGTGCTTTTGCAATTACTAACATGTTGGAATGGTTTTATAAATGGGTAAGGGATATTTTTTGGAGGAATTGTGAAATGCTTGATGGAAAAGGCCTAGATTGCTTTGAAGAAACTTGATAGCAATATGGATGTTAAAGAGACTTTTTATGATGCCTTACAAGTAAATGATGAAACTATTATTGGAAACTGGAGGAAAAGGGATCTGTGTTTTAAAGTTGCAGAGAACTTAGCAAGATTAATTCCTGGTGTTATAAGGAAGAAGAATTTGGAAATGGTGAACCTGAGCATTTAGCTGAAGAACTTTCCAAAGTAAACCCAGAGAGAGTGTGGTTTGGCTTCTTCTTGCAGCTTTTAACAAAACACTAGATGAGCAAAATACATTAAGGACTGAACTCTTGGGCACAAAGAAAACAGAAACTGATTATGGAAATTCCAAGCCTCTGGAAATCAAGTTCTCAGATCAAAGTGCCCCATTTGAAGACTTAGCTAAACCTGGAAATTGTAAATCAGGATTGAAGATGCAGTTATCTCAGAAAGACTTGTGGAAAGTCTTACTGTCTGATGGCTTGGACCTCTGCTTCTTGCATGCTAAACCAACAAGGTTTTTGAAAGCGCTGTATGAACAAAAGCCCTGTCCACTTGAACTAAAAAGGACATGGTAAGGAAACATTGAAGAAGAAACAGCTTTAAGGAGAAAACCATGGAAGCTGAGATATGGAATTAAGACATCACCTTGGGCTAAGAGAGGAGCCCCACCCATGTGTACAGAGAGGGTGAGTTTGCCCCAGCAGTTGAAGAGGGTGGATGTTCCTACCCAATGATCTGGGAGAGTTTTGTCACCCCAGGGTACAGGGAGGGTGGATCACATTCCTCAAAGATTAGGGAGGTTAAGGTCAGCACCCCATAGGTCTGAGAGGGATGCTCCTGTCTCCCATGGATTAGGGAAGGCCAGGTGGTCAACTCATTGATCTGTGAGCTTTGAGTCTGTGTGCCAAAGGTTATAGAAGGCCAAGTGGTCAACTCATTGCTCTGAGTATGTTAACTCTGTATGCCAGAGGTTAGGGGGAATGTTGTCTTCACCTCACTGTACTAGAGGGGGCTAAGATTCTAACCCAAAGATTGGGTAAGGTGTGGCAATCACCCCAACACTCTTGGAGGGTGAGATCTAGAGCTTGGTCAACACTGAGATGCTTGATGAGGGTGGAACCAAGAAAATGGCCATTGGGCAAGCTTGTGGAAAGGTGGGTCCCCATGTGGCCCCAATGAGAAGAAACCATCATCTTAAGAATTAATCTCAGACTTTGAATGGAGGATGCCCTGCCAGTTTACTGTAATGTAGAAGACCCATGACTCATGTTTAACCTTCCAATTTCTCCTATGGTAATGAAAATGTTTATCCTTTGTCTTTCCATTTGTATACTGGGTGCAGTTAAATGGTTTTGTAAGTTTAGAGGTCTACAGCAGATGAGATTTTGCCTGAAGAAAAACTGTATTTCTTTAAACTGATTATGATATGATTTTGAACTTGCATTGTCACTGATTTAAGGTTTTTTGAATATTGTAATGTATTTTTGGAATTCAGAGGGTAGAATGTTGCAGTTTGCAATTATGAATTCCGAACATAGATATTGGATCATGCTTGTAAATTCATCTGCTAATCTGGGCATGATTAAGTTATGATTAGGGCATTAACTGGTCCATGTCAGTAGGGCATTGAGCCCCACCCCTTGTTGGGTGGGGAAATCAAATATAAAAGGCATGGCAAAGAACAGTGTTGGAGCAGTTTTGATGTTGGTGTTCTGGTGAGGAAGGAAAGAAGGCCCTGGGATAGAGATGAGCCATTCACCTGCGAGTTCACAGCTGGCCTTGTGGAGAGAAGCAAAGCCTAGAAAGCCTCATAGTCTACAGGTGGCCTTGTGGAGGAAAAAGAAGAGCTAAGCCTAGAGAGAAATGCAGCCCAGGGAAGAGAGGAACCCAAGAAGCCTGAACCCTGGCAAACACCGGCAGCTGTCTTGCTTCAACACGTTTCAATGGACTTTGGTGAGGGAAGAAATTTACACTTTATGGCCTGGCAACTGTGGACTTCTACCCCCAAATACATACCCTTTATAAAGGCCAACCAACTTCTGGTATTTTGCATCAGCACCCCTTTGGCTGACTAATACAATGGCCATCCTTTATCCTCACACATATAGACTCAACTTTCTGTAAGTTCACATTCCATTCTTAGTTCATATTCTCTACATTTTACAGAGAACATAAAAATCAGCCATGAGATGGCCCTTCCCCATCTCCCTAACATGAGCCCCACCAATATCTCATCCGTATCTCTCTGAAACTGGTGCTGACTTCCTCCAGCGTCTTCCTGTGGGGTAACCTTCAAACATATCTCACTTAAATATTTACCTCTATTCTCTGTCTATTGCAAATTAGTAATTTCTCTTGGTTCTTCACACTAGCATTGAGAGACATCTAATGCTGATGTCCAGCCACAGATTTAATAATGTACACAATTAAAGTGTTCATATCTTTAATAACTTTTTTCTTTCCTTTGGTTGAGCACACACTAGCAACTCCTCTTCACCCACAGAAACATGTGCAAACCTATTGGATTTTTTTTCTCTGTGAGAAAGAATTTATACATTCTTCTTCCATTCTATCAGTTGTCAAAGGCCAGAACACTAAACTCTGAAGTCTTCATCTGGGTAACCCTATCTGACCACCTGGTGAGTAGTGGGCTCACCTGGTTCTGGATGTTGGATGTCATTCCTTCCCCTCCCCTTTCTCATAGCAGGTGAGCCCACATTTCCTGCTCTTAAATAGAAGGTTTTGATTTGGACTATTATTCTTTCTCATTCAACATCTGATGGCTTTCCTTATTAACTACATTCAGGAATTCAGGTTAACTTTTAGGTAATTCACTTGAATAATATTGAATAGCCAGTTGCATTATGGTGCATTCAAGGCTCTGCTCCTGAAATGGTAAGGTAAAAAGGGGTTTTCAGAAACAATAGGATCTAAATCAGTCAAGGTACAGGTGGGGACACAGAGTCTTAGGGGTTTGACCTGCCCCAGTCACATGTGTGACATGTCAAGGACAGGCCAAGAGCAGGGGTCCATTGTGCATTTCTGATGGTCAGAAGTGAGAGCTCTCAGATTCCACATTTTGGCCCCCAAGTCAATGATAAAATAACAGTAATAACAGCAAACAGCTCTTGTTCCCAACAACAAAGTTCACATACAAAATTTCTGCTGTGATCACCAGATTGTTTCTTGTCAGACTGAATCTCATAGTTTTGAGATCACATCCTCTGGGTCACAGGGCAGGAGGGGATGTAGCTGTGCTGGGCTCACTCCCACTGTTGATTTCTGGGATCTCAGCCATGATCCCAGGATTCAGTGCCAGGCCATTTTTCAAGAGGTCTGACTCCTGGTAAGTAGTTTCCCTCTAGCCTTGATGAGCTCTTTTCTTCTGCAAGCCATTCACTGTGTGGATATATTGGCCAGGAATTTCTTGTTACTTCCCAGATAGTGGGAACAATTTTCAGTGAATTGAAAATTCAGTGAAATAGGCAAAGAAAGCAGGAAATGGTCTTCTCTGGAAATAATCCTTGAATGGATTCCTGGTCTTCTGTAGTGGAGTTTCACAAATTAGATGACTTAATACATTACAAACATATTGTTTCCATTCAAATATATAGTTCTGGGGGCTATGCATCTGAAGTCTGTAGGGTTGAATCTTTCCTATCTTCCTTCTAGCCACTGGGGTATTGCTTGAAATACTTGGGCTCCAATTCCTAATTCAGTCATCACAGGTGTCCTCCTTGAGTCTGTCTTTCTGTGTTCACATCTTTCCTTCTATAAGTACAGCAGTCATGACAGGATAGGGTTCAATCCAATCCAGTTTGGCCTCATCTTAATTAATAACATCTTCAAAGAACCCATTTCCAACTAAGGCCACATTCACAGGACCAGGAATGGGACTTGAACATGTGTTTTGGGGGACAGAATTCAGCCAAAAACACAATCCAACATATAGGTGAGCTAAGGACTTTCCATTGACTGTGATTTTCACTCACACAAGGGTTTATGTTCCCTAAAGTTCTTCCTAAAGGAGAGAGTCCTGAGGTTCAGGTTTAGGAGCCTGCCTGTGAGAAGTGATTATCCACTATACAGAAATGTCTACTTTCTGCTAAAAATAAACTTCAAGAGGAATTTCTTGAACAATTTCAATTCTATGGTAATTTTTAAAATATACAGTGTATAATAGCCCTTTCAGAAGAAGAAATGCTCCCAAAAGTTAAGTGAGTCAAAAAATGTCATTAAGAATTATGGCACATATTGGATTGGATGCAGTTTGTCTGAATTTAATGTGTTGGTACATTTAGCTACTGCCCCAACAGTTTATTATAGCCAACAGAAATCAGCTAACAGAGGAGATAAATGGATCAGGACATTTATTGGGGATATTAGAAGTCCCTATATTTGTATTGAGTATTTCTTAAGTATATCCATGAGAGTAAAGGCACATTGACTATATTTCCATAGGATTCTTTGTTCCTTGGCTACATCTGGTTCCCTTATCAGCTCCTTCAGCAATTTCCATGACCTGAATAAAGAAAACCCTGTACTTAGAGAAGTGAGACCACATGAAGGCGGCTGTGTGGTACTAAGGTCCAGCCAGCAGCCTCCTCCAAGAGAGCCCCATAGAAAGGGGACTCCCAGGACCCTTCGACCTTTACTTCTTAAATTACCCCTTCATACAAACTGCCATATAGACCAACTGATGAAAGCACTGCACACATGGACTTAAGTTTAGGATCCTCCTCAACCAGAAAAAATACTGTCTGTAAGACATGGGCTTCACCAACTGAAATGTTAACCCCTTTGGGACAGTTCTCTTTCTAGCAGCAGCTCCCAGATGTGAGTATCTCAGGATTCAGATATGAAGGTAATTGGGGTGATGCCTCTGAGCACAGGACTCACAGTGGTTCATCTTTTACCCAGGTATCATTTCACAGGCGCAGCTGCAGGAGTCAGGCCCAGGAGTGGTGAAGCCCCTCCAGATCCTTTCTCTCACCTGCTCTGTCTCTTGATTCTGTATAACAACCAATGGTTACTTTTAGCATTGGATCCTCCAGCTCCCAGGAAAGGGGCTGCAGCTGTTGACAGCAATATGCTGTAGTGGTAATATGTACTACAATCCTTCAAGAGCTGATTCTTCTCCTTGAAAGACACATCCAAGGAACTGTTCTCTTTGCAGCTGAGCTCTGAGACTGCTGAAGACATGGCCATGTATTACTGTGTGAGAGACACAGTGAGGGGAAATTAGTGTGAGTCCAGACACAAACTTCCACTTGAAGGAGGGGCCTGGGCTACAAGTGGTGCTCAGGACCACTCAGAAGAGGAATCAACCCCAGACTCAGGTTCAAGGAAGATGTGGAGAAGGAGGTGAGTCCTCCAATGAGATAAGGTTTCCTCTTATTGCTTAAAAATATTTAATCACTAGGGAATCTCCATTATGTCTATTCTAAGTAATACCATGATGTTTCCAAGTTTCAAACACAGAACATATATTTGCAATGCTATTATATCTATATAATATTACATATTATATTATATTGTATTGTATTACATTGTATACACATACTCATATATCATATAAGTTAGTTTTCCTCATACTGTTCTTCTGGATATGGCTGCAATTATGAACCAACTTTCATTAAACTGACACTTTGACACTGTGCAGTTAATTCTCAGGATTTAATTCTCTGTCCTGACTTGCCCAGGCTAAGTATAATAATAATAACAGTAATAATAAAAGTGGATTTTGTATGATTTTTTAGTCACCATAAGATAATTCTATAGCAGGATAATTTTATAAGAATTGAAAATTAAAGACTCAATTTATTTTCTCAGAGTGTGAACATGTATATCCCTCCTCTCCCAGTTCATTCAGAGTTCTTGGTCAGCAGACTTAGATTCCCACCACTGTGTGGAGCCCCATGACCTCAGGAGATCAGGAGTAGAAAGAGGAGACAACTTGGTGTGACCTTAGGTACATCATCCATGTACCTCACCTTGTTCTCTCCATCATGGATGAGGCTCCTGCACTGATTTAGGTTGTAGATGTTCCAAACACACATCAGGCTGTTCTTGACAGGGACAGCTAGACTGAAGGAATTAGAAAAATCACCCACTTTCACTGGAAGATGATGTCTCACAAGGTGATCAGAGCCTCAGCTGTCATCAGAAGCTCTGGGATGCTCCCTGAGCTATCACCTCTGAGGAAGGTTTTGAATTGTCCAGAGAGCAAAGAGAAGATAAATGTGGCACATGGTAGGTCTTAAACTTTGTTTCTGCACTAACAAGCTGATCTCTGCCCCAGGATGGGCTCAGGCTCACCTGCCTCACTTGTTACCTGGAGTTGGACTTTGACTGAAAGCTGCACCTGTGTAGTATGGCTATGGGGTCTAATAGCTCTGAGCCACAGAATGAAACTGGGGCAGGAGTTGGGTGGGGAAACAACAAACAGGAGGGGAGGGAGTTATTTGTCAGGGTCCAGTCTCCTCCAATCCTGGACTCAAGTGACCTGTTCTTTCCATTGACTGAGCTCTGGGAGTCACAGGATGTCCATCAGGTGGATGTTCCCCAAGGAGATACTGCAGGTCCTTTGGAACTGTATTTGTGTATTTAGAGATATGAATTTCAAAATGTAGTAGACTTGAGACTATACTAATATGACCTGTGAGGAGTTTCAATAGAGTTTTCAGAACTCTTGATAGATTCAGCTCATTCCTCACTGAGGTTCAACTCAGTGAATTCAACATTAGTATCACTCTCTATTAGTGATACTAATGATTCAACATTGGTATCACTCTCTATTTCACAGCCTGAGGACCTGAGTTTCAGAACTTTGTTTAATATTGAACAACCACTGTTTATAAGCATGTGTACTATAAATATGTCATTTAATTTATTCCCTCTGCCACATATTTTTTCACAGGAAGTTGGAATATGTTTAATTATTTTAAGGTAATAGCACCAATGGCCACAAGGAAGTATGATTTAAGAACAATGTATCAGGTGAGGACGGGGGATCCTGATGGTGGAAGAGGTTATGGGGGAGTTGAGGGCACTGATGACCTCCTTCAAATGCCAGAGGCCAGGGAAGAAATGACCAGGTAGTGGATATTTGCTTGATCATTACAGGTGAGGAATGACTGGGGAAATGTCCAGTGAACCATCCAAGGTCATGCAGCTCACAAGGTCTGAGCTTGGATGTCAATACAGATCAGAAGCCTATTGGACCTAATACTCTATGTACTGCCCCAGCATCCTCTCAGCTTGTTCAGAGACTGCTGATAGGAAGAAGAAGGTGGTAAGGGATTCAATGATTTTATTCTTGATAGAGGAGAGAGAAGCAGAAGAGAAATGTTTGCCTTTGAAGATGGGGTTCCAAAGACTTCAGAAATTAATTTTATACCATCACTACTCTCTCTATGTGGACTGGCAGCTTCTCTGGGAAGTAGGCCCTGGGCCATGAATGTATTTTGCCAGGAGATACTTGATTTCTAGTTTGTCAGCTCTACATATAGAAAGATATTTCATGGAAAAAAAGATGGCATCGGATTAGGAGGGTGACTGCAAGCAGCTCCCAGATCACGGCAGAGAGTGGACAGGGTGCGGCACGGGGTGTCTGTGCTGTGGGTGTGTGGAGTAAGAAGCTTGGGACATCTATCTGGACAGATTGATGGTGTGGACTGAACCATAGAGATTCGTGAGTTTTAAGCCTGCCTGTGGTGCTTAACACAGTCGGCTGACCCCCACCCTTATGGGGGAAAAAAAAAGCCAGCTGGAACAATGACTCCGGTCACTCCAGTAACTGGGTGACCCTACCCGGTGGGAGGGGGCATTCTATGAGGGGGGAGCTCTGGTAAGAGAGCTTTATTGTCTGGGGATTTGGCTTCCTGAAGCCCCCCACAACTTAGACGAACAAAACAGCTGCAGTGAATCAGACCCGGAGGAGGGAAGGGGTTAATCTTCTAGGGAGTTGAGAAGCCGAGAAGTGCAGGAATTAGCCCCGGCCCACGGAGCTGAGAAGAGGGGCAATCCCCAAAAGAGGGAGAGTTCTGACAGAAAGAAGAGAGGGGATATTTTAGCTGTCAATCTGGCTGCCTGAACCTCCTCATAAATTCGGGGAGCAGATAAGCTAGCTTGAAGTAGTGCCAGGCTGAGGGGAAAGGCGAATCTGCAGTTAACCTCATATAGATACAGGCCGATGACGCAGGAGCTCTGATCCAGAAGGGCGGAGTCTGCCAGAGTGCAGTTTTTAGCATTCTACATATCAGACTTTTGCGTCCCTGGGGAATGCAGAAATTGGGAAGTGCTTGATTAGTTTCCAGGACCCCAGTTAGAGATTCTTCCATGAGGGGGGTTGTCTAGAGAAGGATTTATTTTCGGTCCCGTATTACGCCA
>JAQZBX010053881.1:6717-18872 GCA_029593785.1 Cabassous unicinctus | reverse complement strand
AAGAAATACAAGGTTTCTGATTAAGCAAGAACATTTGGGTGTTAATAAGACCAGTTTTCTTTTATGGCTTACAAGGTGGCTCTGAAGGCAAGTTCAAGAAGAATAATATACACAACCTCCCGAGGGGGAAGCTTAGAAATACAACATTCATTTTGGTATTTCTGTTTAAAAATATCAATCTATTTCTTAATAACACCCTGTCCTTAAGAAACTCAGCTGGATTCCAGATGACAAATTCCACATGAAGTTCTAATTAAAAATTTTAAGGGTCTTAATGACAAAGTCTTGATTTGTCATACTTGATTTTATAAGAAAGAGGATATTCTAGCATTTAATAAAAAACGGTAACAATATGGTCCAAGTTATCACTGTTAAACTTAGATGGCATACTTACTATGTAACAAAATCTACTGAAAAACTTTGTGGAAAGAGCTAACAAAATACCAAAAATGGAAAAAAGAAAATCAGTGTAAAGAAAATCACCTTGACACTTGAGAACTTCAAATCAAATAGTCCTTATGAAACTGGGATCCATGACCCATCAGGGATTGCAAACAATGAGGAATTCCTAGTGCTTGATGAATAGGAAATAGCTACAGCACAGCCACAGATGTCTCACTGTCTTTAGCCAATGAGGTTCATGTTGGTTTGAGCTGAGTAGACTTGACAAAGAGCTTTAAAAAGTCTTCCTTACATTTCTACAGTACTTTTTAATTTTCCAAGTAAACACACAAATCCAGTTTGGCAAAAAAAACTGAGTGTTATTACCATTTTATAGACGTTGAAACTGCCACAGAGAGCAACAAGCTACTACACAAAAATAAAAACAAAGGCTTGATTCCATTTCTCTTTTAAATATTGTGTTTAAGGATTCATTGTTGACAAAAATTATTAAAGGTCCTATGAGGAATTCCTAATACATCAAATATTAAGCATTTCCTTTCAGATCAGTATTAAGTTTTCCTGGCTATTCTTTTCTCCCCCCCCCCTTTTTTTTCCCAAATGTGTCAAGTTTTCCCATCTGTAAAATTAAGGTAAATAACATCTGCCTTTTGTTCTACATGGATGCTGACAGAATCAGGAACTTAATATTGAAACAAGAATAAAAACCTCCATAGGGTTGTTAAGATTGTTTAAATGTGATGAATGCGTACAAAGGGCTTAGCAAAGTGCTGCTACATAATAAATGTTCAATTATTAGGGGAAAAAAGTAACAAAACCCACAGGTTTTTAAATATCTAAACTAGTCAAAGTAACTTTTATGAAACTTCTGGCTAGTGTATTGTGTCAATCAGCCATTGTTTCAGGTCTCTAAAAGAGACCCAGATGTTTAGAGCTTAGGTAACTGCTGGAGAGCTTAGATAAGTAAGAATTAAGATATTCAACCTGGATGCACTACTAACTAGTTCCCTGACCTTTTCCTAGATACTTGCTATGGGTCTAATTTTACCTGCAAAAAAATGAGGGGGTGGGGAGTAGATCAGCTTTCAATTTCCTTTAAGCTCTTATTTAAAATTATTGTACTTAACACACAAAGCAAGCTCTAAGAACCCAAGAGGTCCACCTTTAGGACTCTTAACAACAGCAATATTTACATATTATTTTCTATATGCTACCACCAACTATATTATTTTAAATTCTAATCTTATAAAAATACTAAATCTGTGTTCATTTTTTGTCTTGTACTTGATAATGTACAACGAATATGTCAAAGAACCAACCTTAGTATACTACCCCCTACCCCAACCGCTTCTTCATTAAAGTGACGGGTTAAGAGGATTGTTGAATTTTAGAAACTTGATGCGCACACACACACACAAACACAGGTGTTTTAAAAATAATTCCAATATGGTTTAAAGTATTTTTGACCCCAAAACACCTAGTTACCTAAGTGTTACCTAAGTGTTACCTAAGTGCCTCAGCTTAGCCTTAGAACCCAGGTCTCCTGATGTTTAGGTTAGTGTTTTCTGCTATTTCTACATTTGAATAATTAAATCAAATTGGGTGCGGGAAAAAAAAAGAAAAAAGACCGCCACTGCCAAAATTTGCCATTTAAATCATCTTAAAATTAAGGAAGCCCTATCCCCAATGATTAAAAAACAAAATACACTAAAATAGCAACCATAGCAAACCAATAGAGCTTTAATGATCCACATGTGATAAACATAAAGTCATAAGGAACTGCACTGTCCCAACCAGCATGAAATAATAAATCATGTAGCAAATTGGAAGTCATTTCACAATAGCTTTCAAAATTTGGCAATCAAATATACTTTCCTAATAGCCACAGTTAAATAATATTGAGGACAATGATGAAATCAACTAGAATAAAGGCTAATTTTATTATAAAAAATAATAAAAGTTAATATTTACTACAACGAACTATATGTCCTAAACAATGCTAACTTATCAGTCTACACTGGACCCTCAAATTATGAGTCACAGAAACAAAAATTCAAGATAAGACAATGTGCTAAACATTTACAACTAATATCCTCAAACTTTTCTCTTCCATTACATATATTTTTGGTGCTCTATAGTGTAAATGAAGAATTCTAAAATAAGAGGTACTTTTATTAAACTTGCTACATTATAGACACTATTAAGTCTACTGAAACTTGCCGGAGAAGAAAAATTATTTTAAAGTACTCAAAATTAATACTTTGGTTACTCTGAAAAAAAAAAAAAAAAAAAAGGAGGTTTAAGCATATAGCTCTACTAGAATGTCATTAATATTTCAACTTGCCCAGAGATAAAATTATGGGATGACACACTTCCATTCAAAACCATTGGCTTTAAGGACTAGATTGCAATATAAATAGTTTAAATTGCAGTTTAGCACTTTCAGAACACCACAATTTATTCTATGTATGTACCATTAAGAATTTAATTTCCTCAAAATTCTAGCAGAAAAACACACCACCCATGGAAATATATTTCTAAAGAAAAAAGTTGCATTCCGGTCAGATGACTGTATGTAAAAGTGCACTAGGAAACAGAAAGTGGTTATAGCAACATAAGAGACATTATCATTAGATTTTCATTAATTAAAATAGCAACTTAAATTAAAATGGAGCCAATATGAACTTTACTTTAGGTGAAATAATCTGAAAGCAATTAAAATGTTCATTCCATCCTTTCTTGGTAACAAAACATAGCAAGAGACAACACAGCTCTCTAAACAATTATGGGTTCTATTGCCACAATTAGCTTTAAATTTCTACCTCAAAGGAAAAAAAGATTAAACTGTAATCCTGGTTGGTGCACTCCCTTGTACATAAACACAGCCCCAAATCTCTCTCTTCTTAGTCCTCTGAATTCACAGCAATTGATTAAAATTGTTGGTTATTATAACTGTTCTTAATATTTCTAAATATATTTTCTACCATTCTACACACCACTATCCCTCCTCCTTCCCTGCCCCTCACCCACCCCTCCATTAAATTAACTCTCAAACTCCACTGGAAACCCTGTATTTAAGAGACATTTTTTACGATGTTGGAAATAAAGGCAAATCAAAATTATGTGCTTGGGGGTTGAAACCACTGTCTACAATTATGTACTGCTATAAAATTGTATTTTTTCTAAAATATACATTAATATATAAACCCTATTCCAATTTATCTTGAAATGTTCACACACAACTCAAAGGGAAAGGATACATTTAATGGATCTTTTCTATTTAAAGTGGAAGTTCTCCATAGGAATATTTTTATTTACCTGAAAATTACAAAACCCAAGTAGAATAAGTCAGAAGAAAATGAGAGCAGTTGGCTCTCTGGAGCTACAGAAATTAGGAGAGCATGAGCTTTTAAACCCTTCTGTAATTGATTTTCTTTTCAGTTATAGCTAACTCTTTATGCAACAGAATCCACCAATATATATTTTCCATGACTCAACAATATGGATGCAAGTACCTATTAATTTGGCAAATACTGCATTACACTATTACTTTTGATGAAAATATTACTAGGATATCCTAAGAAAGGTAAATGCTATTCAACAAAAACTTATTTTGCCTATTTATACAGATAGTACATAATGAGAACTCACTGCCAATTAAAATTAGATGTATTAAAATTTTTACAAATGTAAATTTTAAGAACTATGCCCCAGACCTAGTCTAAACCTAATGTAAATTAAGTATTCCTAACATAACTAGACTATCTCAATCACCTGTAGGCCAGAGTGGATGAAGACTTACATAACCAATTACTGCAGATGCTCTGGCATTCACTGTAGGCACTCAAACTAAAATAAACCCTTTTGAACCAAACTCTCCTTCAGTAAATCCCAAAAGGCCTCTAGGAGCAATCTCTATCCACATGTTAATTTCACTATTAAAACAATATGAATTTAACCTACATTTATGTATGGTATGTTTCAGAATAAGTTCTCATAAAATGTGTAAACATTTAATAATATATTAAAAGTAGTCAAACTAAAATATCTGTCACATTAACAGACAAAACCAAAACAGCATCATGAATATAAATTATGTTAATTAATTATAACAATATAATGGACTAGCCAAAGAAATATCACAAGAAGTAATTTCAATAAAATCTGACCACATGCCAGTCACACATTTCATGAGATTCATTCAATACTAAACTGAGTGTGCTTTATATTAAGGGTTTTTTTTCCTTTACTAATAACATAGACATAACAAGTTATACGGTGGTTGTTGTTGTTTTTAAGTATTTTATGTGCTCATGGAGCTACAAATAAACACACCCCAAAGCAAATCTCCTTTAATAATCACAAATCACTTTATAGGAGTGAATTTCGGGAATATAAAGCTTTAAAGACATTGAAACAGCCACTGCCAGAACCTTTGGAAGGAGAAGAAACAGAAAAGGTAGGAATTAAAGAAATCCATTAAAAAGGGAGTAAATCATAATAAAAACAAAATCTCTTCCCTCTTTATGTCCCCTTCATTCTGAGAAAACATTCAACAGGATGTTAATAAGAAAAATGAGAAAGGGAAAGAATTTGCTTCACTCCTGCTGTGTTTGAATACATCTTCAATTTCATTAACTTTTATAAAAGTAGACCTAGATGCAATTAATAATGAGATGTTAAAATCTACATAAATTTTAATGGCTTCATTGAAGTTCAGAGCATTGAGTTTACAAAAGTTCATCTTGCATCCTTCTTTCTCTCCAGTAATCCTATCCTTCAGAAGGCAGTCAAGTTTTTCACACAAAAGTTTCAACATAATCACAATAAAACTTCTAACTCCACCTGAAACCATGTACTTCTCTCTGCCTCTTTTTAGCAGTTTCACCAATAATGCTGAAGTGAAACAATGTTGAAAATAAAATTATGCAGAAATGCACTTGTATCTATGTGACAAGTTTATGCTAAACTTATTGAATTTCAGCATTTAAAAAGCATATTAAACTAGAATGGCTAAGTTCATTTTATGTAACGGATGGATTTAAGCAACAAATAAGGTTTCTCTTGTTTTATTATCAGTGAGCCTAAGCCTTAAAGAGAAAATGCTTTATTATGCTCAATCATGATATTCATAATTTTACCAGTTAATAAAACTGAACATTGTTGTGCACTGACATATCTGAAGGAATCTCCTTGCCCACAAGCAGAGAATAAGGTGTTTTTTTTTCAGTCTTCTGAGAAAAAGCGATGGTAGGTGGCATTTTAAAAAGTCAAATTTCACCTTATGCTTTTATTTCAAAATAATGCAAGTGAAATTATTAATGCAATTTAATATTTTTATCTGTGAAGTCAGAAAGTCAGTTTTCAATCCAGTTGTGCTCTCAACATGCTGATTTATTTGCTTATCTCTGAGGGTCACTGGTCATAGCTAATGTTTGGCTAGATCTCTTTAACATATAGACAGAGAAGGAGAAAGCAACCAATTTGAGTTCTATCAAGGCTCTTGTTTGGAAACAATAGACTAATTCAATAATGATTAGAAAAGAAACAGTGTTTCAATTTATTTGGAAGAAGCTTTGTTCTGGGTAATCATAGTTTTCAATGCTAAGTTAACGCCATAAGGTATAAAAATTTCAAAACATTACTAAATGATCCTATTAAGGTATTACACCTTTTCATTAGGACACAGACTACTGATTATAATTCCAAACCACACTTCAGTATAAAAATAATCATTCACAGGATAATGAATTTCTAAAAAGCCACATCATCATTGCTTTGTCTGACTTCTTAAGGTTATTATGAGGCTCAAATTAAACATATGTGAACACACTTTATATCTTTTAATGTACTATAAAAGTTAAAGTATTAAAATTATCTTTAATGATTTAAGGGCAACTTTGTTCATCCAAAACTTATGCTCAATATCCCGGAGTTTATGGGGCTTAATGAAAGTTCATTGTGCATGAAAATGATGTCTTATTCCATGTCTTTTTTATAGTAAGGAAAATGAAAATAATACCATGGTGATTATCAGGACAAAATGTATGAAGAATCCCCAAGAGCTTCCTGAGATGTATTATTTTCTTTGTACAATTATATGTTTTATAAATCAATTTAATAGTTTCCTACATAGCTTAGTTAAATCAACTGTACTTGCTCTTTTACGAAACCAGACACACTCAATCACGAATTCCATTGCTAAAAAGTTTGAGATAGAAACATTTTAAACATAGCACGTCTTTAGATATTTTAAACACTACTGCGTATGTGGTGAGAACTCAAATTTCCTTATTAAATACATTTTAAACCTTAGATTCAGAAAGACAATAAAAAATTGAAGTAGTATTCCTCTAAATAAAAGATAATTATTATTTAAACAATAGATTAGTCGGTAGCTTACATTAAAATACACAAAGCTCAAAGTTTTTTTCTTTTGGTAAGACACAACTAAACCTTTTAGAAGAATAGGACATAGCCTAAATCTGAGTCTAAATTTTTTCCTCAACAAGAAAAATTTCTTACTTAAAGAGGAAAAGAGCCACCTCAATGTTAAGATACCTTTAATGGAAAAGAATATTTTAAAGAGAGCTTTATATAAAATCCTCAATGACTAGTTAATGGGAATAACGAACATCAGTAAATCTCAAGAAAAAACTCGAAAAGGTTATGTACAAATAAATCAATCACTGCATCTACTATACCTTCTTTCAAAAAAACCACTGATAAATCGATCTTGGGTCTCTACAATCCACATTTTTATCTTTTCCTTCATACCTAAAATGGATATACAATCCAGCATTCATCTGTATTGGGGAAAGAGAATTTAATACCTACCAACATATATATCTGAATTTTAGAAGTTTTTTTCTGATAATTCCATTTTACCAGACTTTTTTGAGGTTAGAGAGAAAATGTCAGCATGCTTATAAATGACTAAGAAAATAAAAAAGAGAAACGAAATAAATGATGGCTGAGAATTAGAGCTTAACAGTTTTGGCCATCAGTTACCACTTTCAGAGCTTGCAGGAACATGTGAATGTAGAATTTTGCTTTGCACCATGTTTTCATCAATTCTGTTCTTTAAAAGATTGATCAGCAAACACAACTTGTCTAATATAGGTTGGGAACCCTGTGGGCAAGGTGTTCACTGTTTACTGCATTGTTTCAGCAATCTCAGAACTCAAATTCTTCAACAGAGGGTTCAATTTGAAGAATTGGGCTCATTGTTGGTATTTCTAATTTTTAACCATTCAATCTCCTCAAGCTAACACTTCACAAAGGTACAAATACAGCTGCACAACTTTTGATTAAAATATTAAGAGCATTTTAATTGTAATATGAGCACATTCTAAAACAGCTAAATAAACATGCAAAATAAATGCACTATGATCTTACCAGACATTATACCCCCTTGAAATAATAATTTTAAAGTTTTAAAATAAATTTCCAACCACTGGCCAATGGGATACTGAATACCAATTATTTCAGAAAAATTAACTTGAAATGGTTACCTAGAGATAAATCATTTAGACTGACTACATAAGTGGGAAAAAGATCATGTATTCACATGAAAAAGTACACAAATCTTTGTGGAGTACATATACAAATAAATGAATATTTAAAGCTAACAAACCATCTATCTTAGCAGTACCATTCATTCTTAAAAAATAGTAAACCATTAATCTTACCTTGAATAGCCATTAGAAAAAACCGATCGGCCAGGGAAGTTCAAAGTCCCCAAGGAAGTCAAATTGTCATCTCCAGATCCTTGGCACCTATTCCAATTTTCTGAACTAACAGGAATTGGTGGAATGACGTTAAAAATAGGCTTCTGATCCTGTTGTTGAGAAAGGGATGCTGTATTCATGTCATAGTGGTACATCTGTCCCCCAGAGGTACTCACACCATGAACAGAAATGGCTGACATTTTATTACCAATTATATTTGCTCCAGAAAAGGTTGCCTGACAGTAAACTGGGCCCAGTTTCTCCTGCTTAATTACCCCAGGTGTGCAGAGTTCAATGAAATCTTCTTTTTCTGTTTTCACTTGGGGCAGTGGCACAGTGTTAGGGCTTGATAAAATCAGATCTCCATTATCCTTAATTTTAGGCTTAGTGTCCGGTAAAACGAGAGGCTTGCAGTCCTCGTGCAAGTTTCCTTCCAAAAGGAATGGATCATCCTCTGCTACCAAAGGAGAAAGCAGACAGTTTTCATCTATCAGGAGGTCTGCTCTCCAAGGGCTTTCATTTGTCTCTTTACCTGGGGACCCAGAAGAAAACTCCAAATCCTGCAAAATGTCAAAGGTGCTTTGGTCTGTAGAATACAACTTCACATTGCCACCCTTGGTGCTAGTCTGGCTCTTCAAATTCTGCTGTTCTGAAGACACATCAGAGTGAATTTTTGGAAACTCCTCTGTGGAGACAGCAGAAACAGCAGCAGATGCTGAACTCTTGGGGTTCTCTGGAACACTGGTCGACTTATTGAGGTTCGCGATGCTTTCTTCCAGAAGCCGAAAGTCTGTTTCCCCAGAGGAAAGGCTGATTTGGCCCTGCTGTGGGAATCCCAGGTCATTTCCCATCACTTTTGTTTCTGTCTCTCCCATATATAATCCCATTGAGAGTGAAACTGCTTTGGACAGATCTGGCTGCTGCGCATTGCTTACAGAGCCTTTTGGAAAATCAACGGACAGTCTTGGCTGTTTGGAGTCTGACTGAGAAGCAGCAGCCAGTGAGGGTGAAGATGCAGAAACCTTCACAGTAGCTCCTCCCCTTAGGGTTTTATAGAGGTCCATCACATTTCTCCTCTCCTGACCAAACACACTGCTGGGAATTTCTTCTTTACTGGGGGATTGTATGTTTTTTTTGGAGTCCATCAGTGAATATCAGCTATGAGAGAGAGAGAGAGGGAGGAATAGAATAAGCTATAAAGTCACATCAGCTTGGAGATAAGATTAGTAAAAAGTAGACTTTAAAACGAATCTTTAAGTTAATTCCGAATCTAATTCCTTGTTATCTGAAGAGCAGTTTCTATCTTCCAAAATAAAAAAGCCATTTCCCGTGCTCCTATTCAATGTACCATTTTAAAAAGAACAATGCAGTCCATCTGCACAGCTGAGGACAAAATCATGTCGGGTTAAGCTTGGCTATTCATCCTGCCACTCTCGGAACTTGTTACTTTGTTAATCATAGACATTACAGTTCATTAAAGATGATTATTCCAAAAGTTGATGTCAATGTATTTGATTTAAAAAAAGAAGTGTAATCAAGTTCCTACTTCTTTCAATCAAAGCTGTATGCTTTTCTGAGCACCAATACACCTAAAATTTGATAAATACTACTCTGGAATTCTCTATCTCTAATTACTATTTCCCCTCCCACCACCTAGTCACACATCCAACCTTTTAGTACAACCTACTGGTGAACCATGCATATTTTATTTGAAAAAGGCAAAAATGATCATCAGCTAATTTTCCAATAGGCTGGGAAAAGGTCTCAATTTTTAACACATATATCTGACTGGATGTTCCTAATAGTGCCTGTCTCTAAATTTTGGATGTATGAAATTAAATAAATTTTAAAGCAGCCAACCAAAATATAAATTTAAAAAGGCAGAATAGAATGTATGGTAGGTAGCTTCTCATTGCAATTTTAGCTTAAATATAACTTAAATATAGATGTCTAGATTTTTGTCATAACTCACAATACAATCTAGATTAAGCTGCTTTTATTTATTAAAATAAATAAGACCTGGTTATGAAATGCTATTATATTTCTAAAATAACATTTTTCCTTTTCTATTTAAGTACTGAAAAATAGAAAAACCCAGAACTATAAAAATTACATTCATATAAGCCAAGGTAAAATAATATCTAATAAAATGCTCAGAATCATTTTCTCTGCATTCTAAACCTTCCACCTATCCCAATTTTGAGCCTATTCTTCGGAAGGTTAGATTAATAACCAGGATGTTTTAAGAGGTGGGCAATGTGCTCTGATAAGCACATTTGGGACATTATAATCAAATTCCCTCTAACAGGAGGAAACTTTTCCTGTACCGAGACGTTAAAAACATATACTTCACTGGCCCTCACTGAAATGGGAGTGAAAGGAAAGTGGAGAGGGTGGGACCTGCCACTACAAATCTTGAAGGTAAACTGCTTACCTCTCTGCACCTCCTCCACTGTTTATCTGATAATGATCTCTAAATACAAGGTATCAAATGGAGCCTAACGAATTTTCACTCCGCTTTTTTGACAGCTGCCTTCAAACCCGAAACCAAACAATACTTTGTAGGAAAACTCAAGCCACATTATCCCCCAGTTTAAACTGCAAATAACCCTGACACATTAATTGGCCATAATGACCCTTGCCAAGGGGTCTTAAGTGGTATTACAAGGCTGCAATTATCAAGTCTGCAACCCCAAACGTCAAACCAGTGCTTGTCAAAATCTCACCACAAAACTATAGGGAGGGTCTTTTACTGAAAGAGACCACTTCGAAACGTCAGGCGTGAAATTATGCCAAGTGCCAAAGAACTTGGGGCGGGGGGTGGGGGAGCGAGAGGGGAAAGAAAAAAGTGCGAGGTTAAAAGAGAAATGTGTCCAGACCTGTTGAGTTCTTTCTCCGACACGCCCACTTCCACCAGATAACGCCAGCCCTGGCCGAAGTCTCCAAGTCGCAGGCTGTCAGCCCCCTGAGTGTGTACACACACACACACACACACACACTCTCTCTCTCTCTCTCACACACCCCCCACTCGCCCGACAGAAAGGAGACGCGCTGGAGTCAAGACAGAAAGCCTGATCGCGCTCTGGCGCACAAGAGTGGAGTGGAAATATTCCGGCGAGTAGAATTCAGACGCGGCTTAGAGTTCACCACAAAAACAACAACAAAAACACAACAACGGGTGTCTGGGCGGCCCCCTTGGAGGCAGAAGAAGGGGGAACTTGGGGAAAAAGAGGGGGGGGGCAGGTTTCCGCGCTGAGAAATGAGAGGTTTGGAAACCCGGGCAGCTCGATGAAAGCTCCACACGCAGTCAGAGCTCAGGTTCCTCCCCCTCTGCCTGCCAGGGGATGGCGGCGGAAGGAGAGAAAGAGGCCAGCGCTGTCACTCGCGCGCTGCCCTTTCGTCACCGTCGTCCGGCCTTCGCCAGCCCCCACCCCCACTTCCCGACGCTAATAAAAGTTTGCGGGCTCCGGCGGCGGCCCCCTAGTCGGCCTCCTTTCCCCTGCCGGACCTCGGGGTGGCGAGCGCCCGCACGAGCCCCAGCGCCCCCCACCCCACCCCATCCCTGCCTCTTACCTCTTGCGGACTCAGCTTCACCCACCAGCGTCCGCAGCTCCCACCGCAGTTGAGATAAACAACTTAGCGTGAGAAAGCAGGAGGAGGAGGAGGAGGAGAAGGGAAATATTTTTTTCTAAAAAAAGGAAGTAAACAGCCGCCCCCTTCTCCATGGGGGGGAGGGGAGAACCCCTATTTAAGAAAGTCTCCCATTTCCCGGCTGACAAGGTAGTCCCCCACTCGTCTTCCGACTCCGCGGGTCAGGGCTCCCAGGCACACGTTCCCCTGTCCCCGCGCCCCTACGCTTCGGCCGCTCTGGCTGCGGCGTCCCCTTCAACCTACTAGAATCTGTCCCCGACGGGCGGGCGGTGACTCGGGCTCCAGTCACAGACTCGAGCTCGCAAAATGGAGGAGGAGGGGGAGGAGGGAGCGAGGACACGCGAAAGGGCCGCCCGACAGCGGTGAGCAAGC
>JAQZBX010053880.1:0-18779 GCA_029593785.1 Cabassous unicinctus | reverse complement strand
AGCTAGAACTTCTAGTACAATATTGGATAACAGTGGTGACAGTGGGCATCCTTGTCTTGCTCCCGATCTTAGAGAGAAAGCTTTCAACCTTTCCCCATTGAGTATGATGTTGACTGTGGGTTTTTCATATATGCCTTTTATCATATTGAGGAATTTTCCTTCTATTCCTATCTTTTGAAGTATTTTTATCAAAAAAAGGATGCTGGATTTTGTCACATGCCTTTTCTGCATCTATTGAGATGATCATGTGTATTTTTTCCTTCAATTTGTTAATATGGTGTATTACATTGATTGATTTTCTTATGTTGAATCAGCCTTGCATACCAAGAATAAATCCCACTTGGTTGTGATGTACAAGTCTTTTGATATGCTGTTGGATTTGATTTGCAAGTATTTTGTTGAGAATTTTTGCATCTATGTTCATTAGAGATTGCTCTGTAATTTTCTTTTCTTGTAGAATCTTTATCTGGCTTTGGTATTAGGGTGATGTTGGCTTCATAAAATGTGTTGGGTAATTTTCCCTCCTCTTCAATTTTCTGGAAGAGTTTAAACAAGATTGGTGTTAATTCTTTTTGAAATGCTTGGTAGAATTCATCTGTAAAACCAAATGGTCCTGGACTTTTCTTTGCTGGGATACTTTTTTTTTTTTCTCCTACATTTGAGTTTAATTCTGAATGCTTTATTTTATTCCATTTTTCTTTTTTCATGACATTAGTTAACTTTTTTGGTTACTTAGCTGTGTATTGGCTCTTGAAATCAGGAAGTGAGGTAAACTAACTTGTGTACCCACATGACAGGCATATTTTTTAAATTAATTTTTAAAATATGGTACATACATACAATGGAATATTACTCAGCTGTAAGAAGGAATAAAGTGCTATGCTGGGAGATTTTTGATGATGGATTCAATCTCCTTAAATGTGATTGGTTTGTTAAGTTCTTGTATTTCTTGCAGCGTCAGTATAGGTTGGTTGTGCGTATCTAGAAATTTGTCCATTTCATCTAGGTTGTCTGGTTTGTTAACATGTAGTTTCTCATAATATCCTCTAATGATTCTTTTTATTTCTGTGAGGTCATTTGTAACATCTCCCCTTTCATTTCTGATTGTATTTACTTGCATCTTCTCTCTTTTTTTCTTTGTTAGTCTAGCGAGGGGTTTGTCAATTTTATTGATCTTCTCAAAGAACCAGCTTTTGGTTTGTTGATTTTCTCAATTGTTTTTCTGTTCTCATTTTCATTTATTTCTGCTCTAATCTTTATTATTTCTTTCCTTCTGCTTGCTTTGGGGTTGGTTTGCTGTTCTTTTTCTAGTTTCTCTAGTTGTTCAGTTAAATCTTTGAGTTTAGCCCTTTCTTGTTTTTTAGTATGGGCATTTAGGGCTTTAAATTTCCCTCTCAAGACTGCCTTTGCTGTATCCCATAAGTTTTGATACGTTGTGTTCTCATTTTCATTTGTCTCAATATATTTACTGATTTCACTTGCAATTTCTTCTTTGACCCACCGATTATTTAGGAGTGTGTTGTTCCGTCTCCATACATTTGCGAATTTACTTTTTCCCTGTCTATTATTGATTCCTAGTTTTATTCCATTATGATCTGAGAAGGTGCTTTGTATAATCTCAGTCTTTTTGTATTTATTGAGAGTTGCATTGTGACCTAACATGTGGTCTATCCTGGAGAAAGATCCATGGACACTTGAGAAGAATGTATAACCCACTGAGTTTGGATGCAGTGTACTGTATATGTCTGTTAGGCCTAACTTGTTTATCATAGTGTTCAAGTTATCTGTTTCCTTGTTGATCCTCTGTCTAGTTGTTCTATCTAATGATGTGAGAGGGGTGTTGAAGTCTCCAACGATTATTGTAGAAATGTTTATTTCTCTCTTCAGTTTTGCCAGTTTGTCTCATATATTTTGGGGCACCCAGTTAGGTGCATAGATATTTATGACTGTTATATCTTCCTGGTGGATTGTCCCTTTTATGAATATATAATGGCCTTCTATATCTCTTATAACTTTTTTGCACTTAAAATCTGCTTTCTCTGATATTAGTGTAGCTACCCCTGCTCCTTTCTGGTTACTATTCACGTGGAGTATCTTTTTCCAACCATTCACTTTCAGCCAGTTTGTATCCATGGGTGTAAGGTGAGTTTCTTGTAAGCAGCATATGGATGGCTCATGTTTTTTTATCCATTCTGTCAGCCTGTATCTTTTGATTGGGGAGTTTAATCCATTCACATTCAATGATATTACTGTAAATGCACTATTTATTTCCTCCATTTTATTCTTTGGTTTTCATATGTCATCTTGTTTTTGTCTCTTTTTACTCTTTTGGTTATCCTTTCTGCTATTCTTTCTTCTATACTCTCCTCCAAGCCTCTCTCTCTTGTCTTTTTCTTTCAGATTCTAAGGCTTCCTTTAATATTTCCTGCAAAGGTGGATTTTTTTTAATAAACTCTCTTAGTTTCTGTTTGTGAATATTTTATACTCACCTTCATATCTAAAGACAGTTTTGCTGGATAAAGAATTCTTGGCTGGCAGTTTTTCTCTTTCAGTTTCCCAATTGTATCATACCACTGTCTTCTCGCCTCCATGGTTTCTGAAGAAAAATCTGCAGTAAGTCTTACTGGACGTCCTTTGTACATGATCGTTTGCTTCTCTCTTGCTACTTTGAGAATTTTTTCTTTATCTTTTACATTTGACATTCTGAATAGTATGTGCCTTGGTGTAGGTCTATTTGGATTTATTGTCATTGGGGGGTACGCTGTGCTTCTTGGACATGCAAGTTCATTTCTTTCGTGACAGTTGGGAAATTTTCAGCTATTATTTCCTCAGATACTCTTTCTGCCCCTTTTCCTTTCTCTTCCCCTTCTGGAACACCCATGACACGTATGTTGTTGCGTTTTGTGTTGTCATTCAACTCTCTGAGCCCCTGCTCAATTTTTTCCATTCTTTTCTCCCTCTGTTCTTTTCTCTCTTCAATTTTAGCTGTTCTGTCTTCGGTATCACTTATTCTTTCTTCTATCATTTCGAGTCTGCTGTTGTATGCCTCAAATGTGTGTTTGATCTCACCTATTGTGTCTCTCGTTCCCATGAGCTCTGTTACTTTTCTGTTCAGGATTTCAAATTCTTCTTTGTGTTTGCTCAATGTCTTCTTTTTTACTGAGAGGTCCCAGGGATCGAAACCAGGTCCCTCCATATGAGAGACGGACACCCAACCATTTGAGCCACATCCGTACCCCAGCTCAATGTCTTTTTGATGTCATTTATCTCTAACTACATTGTCTTTCAACTCATTAATTTGATTTTGGAAATTTGTGCTCATCTCGCTGATTAGTTCTCTCAAACCCTGCATCTCTTCTGGGACTTTGATGTATTCCTTTTCTTGGGCCATGTCTTTTATTTTCTTAGTACGGCTCATAATTTTTTGCTGGTATTTAGGCATCTGGTTAGGATGTAGTTTACTCAGATGCTCAATCTCCTTCTCTTTTATAGGGATTTAGTGGCAGGAGGCTGTGAGTTACCACAGCTCTTTGATTTTTGGCTCAACCTGGATTGTTATGATTGTCCTGCTGTTTGCACAAAACTGGGCACTGGACCCGGTAATTGGTTGTAGAGTCGCTTCCTAGGACCTTGGGCAGGGAGGATATAGAGGCCAGGAAAAGCCTCTCCTACTTTTTAATTTTCTTGTGTGCGCTTCCTTGATCTGCCAGGAGATGGCACCCTTTGGCAGCTCTCAATTCAATGCCTGGTCAGAGTGTATTTGTTGCAACACTGACCAGATCAATGTGATAGAGCTTCCTGTCTGGAGGCAAGGAGCCTTGTAATTCAAACTTTCTCTGAGACAGTTCTCCAGCCTTCTCTGGCAGCCCCCTCCCTTTTCCCAGCTAGGAAATATTTTCACTCCCCTCTGAGTCCTCAACAATCAGTCCCTATTAGTACAGAAGGAGATTGGGAGGGTTGTATATCTTTAGCCCCTAGCTGACTCCAAGGCAAACAATAGCGCAGCCCCACCCTGCCTCAGCAGACCAAATTTGTGAGTCAAAAGCCGAATTAGCCTTAGGCTGTGTCCCTCTCTCTCTCTTTTCCTGTGGAATCCTCAACAATTAGTCCAAGCTAGAAGAGAGGGAGATTGAGAGGGTAGGTTTTCTCCAGTCCTTCCCTGGTTCCCAGAGCAAACCACTGCACAGTCTCACCTGGCCTGGAAGGGCTCATGGGGCACAGTAGACCAAATTTGTGGGTCAGAAGCTGAATCACCCTTAGGCTGTGTCACTCTCTCTCCCCTTTCCTGGGGTGGTAGATCCCTGGAGCCCCCTTTGTCTGTAGTTGCAGGCTCAGAGGCCCGAGAATTCTAAAGATTCTTTAGTGTGGGGGAGGGTGCTGGCAGCAGCAGCTGCTGCTGGTTCCAACTCACTGTTCTGTAGTTGCGATTTCCCTCTTTTGTCCCTCTCTCCCCTGGGTGATGTGCAGCCTTCACTTGCTGTCCTAAACCCTTGAAGATCTTTTTGGGGATTGTTTCAGCCTGTCCTCTAACTATTTTTCTGGAGAAGAGATTCCCGTGTCTTTCCTAGAATCTTATTCCACCAATTATATCCTCTCTTTTTTATTCACACATTTTTATATAATCATAAGATATATTTATTAGTCCCTCACTATACACAAGTAAATATGCAGGCACTGGGTTGCAGTAGTCATGGTAAACTGTGATGTGTCATATGATAGAAGTACAGGATATCATGGGAGCACACACATGTCAGGGGGCTCACCCAGTCAAGAGGATCAAGGACGACTTCCCAGGAAAACCTCCATTCTCTACCAAACCCCCTTCCAAAATCCACTCCACTTCACTGAAATTGCTCCTGTCAAAGCCATCAATGACTTCCATATTACCATCTTTCACCACTGATTCTCAATCTTTGTCTGACTCAACCTCTCAGTGGCACTTTCTTCAATTCACTTGGGGGCTGCCACATATTTTTGCTTACTTGGTACTGGACCATGCTTTTTCTCAATCTTTTTTGCTAGTTCCTCAAAACTCCAACTTCTAAATATTTGAATGCCAGAGGACTTAATCACCAGACCTCTTCTCTTTTATTCATGTTTCCTTGGTGATCCCATTTGGTACTATGGTTTTAAATAGGCTGATGGCCCAGCAGGCACTCACTTGCTGAGCTACACCCACTCCCCCCAGATTTGTATCTTGAGCAGAATCTACCCCTTGGAATTCCATCTTCATTTTCTACAACTCCATGTGGCTATTTGCCAGACAGCTCCAACCTAATATGTCCCAAACTGAACTCCTGATTCCCATTACCTAATCACAATCTGTTTCTGCTGTAATCTCCCCCATCTCAGAGAATGGCAACTACATTGGCTCAGGTCAAAAACTTTGGAATTATCCTTAACATTTCTCAGTCTCACACCCTGCATTCAATCCATTAGCAAGTCCTATTCACTTTTCCTTCAAAATATATGCAGAATCTGACCATTTCTCATCGTCTCCACCAGTAACATAGACCAAAGCCACAATCATCTCTCACCTATATTATTGAAATATCTTTCTAAACTAGTTTCCCTTTTTCTATCCTTGTCCCCTAATCTCCTCATAGCAGCCAGAGGAGAAAATTAGATTGCCATTCTGCTCAAAATCCTTCAATAGCTTCCCATCTCACTCAGAGTGAAATGTCCTTACACAATCTTGTCCAATGGTGAGTAAAATAGACATGGTCTCTTGAGACTAGAGGGGATGGTAGATATTTAAAAATAATTATAAAAGTAAAAAAAAATTGAAAATGAAAGGTAAGATGCAGGGGTACTATAAGAATATATTACTGAGACATCGAAGCTGTTTAAGGAGCCAGGGAAATTTTCCTTGAGGAAGTGATGTTTGAGGTATTTTATGACATACTGTTAAGGTAAAATATTTGTAGTAGTGTTACTGTAAGTACAGCTATTTCCAATAGAAGGGCCTTCCCCGATAACACTACAAAGGAGAAACATTTCTCTTAGTGAGAAGGTGATTTATTACTGCAAGTGCACAAGCAAGGAACTGGGGGAATCTTCCCAAAACCAGTTCAAAGTGAGAAGTGGGTCTAGAGTTTTTATAGGGGGAATAAGAGTTGAGGATCAAAGGATGACTGAGCAATGCATTCCTGCCATGTGGGTGATGACTCTGGGATTTTTTTTAACAGGGTCTCCTGTGTTATCTCCTGTATGTAAAACTCCTGTTTGATGTCCTGTTTCACAGCCTTTTATCTCAGGGAAATTGCAGGTTTCCTGGGCTATAAGGTGCTCTTGGCACCATTCTGTGATTTTGCTGAGATATTATCTTATTCCTGAGTTTCCTGGGAGTAGAACTGGGAATTTCTGGATATTGTCCTTCCTTCTAGGAACTAAGAACGAAGAATAAAGTACTAAAATTAGGCTAATAGAAAAGCAGTTCAAACTAGATCTGGGGAAGGTATTTGAATTTTTCAGAGTTGCTTAAGGAAAGAAATTTTTAATAAGTACATTTTCCAGCTATCAAGTCCCCCCTTGTGACTATACTCTTCTTATTCTTAAGAAGGAATACTTTGTAAGCATTCCTCTTTGAGGGAAATGGGCAAAGATCTCATCTTTGGTATTTACTTCCTGCTGAGCATGGGTAAAGAAACTATCCATGTTATTTTAGAGGATGCTCTAGACATAAACCTACAAAGACAAGGTAGGTAGTAGCAAGACAAGAATATGTCAGGCAGAACAAAGGCAATACTTAAAAGGGTCACTCTCCATCTCATAGGCAAGTTCATCAACCACTCAGAAAATGAATCAAGTTATCACTTTGCATATGATCCAATATAGAGGATATATTATATTCATCAGGTACAGTACTTAATACTAATCCATTTACAAGTTTTTCTTTGAGTGGCAGTTAATATATCTAAGCTCCAGGTTTGTAATACCATGCATGTTGTCCCTCCATGGGAACAGGCCATAAAGCCAATTGTATTTGTTTAGGTTCTACCCACATTACTCTGGCAATTATTGCTCCACTTAGTGTATTTCTCACATTGTCAGCATACTACACCACCATTAGAAGGTAGGCTCCAGTGTTCCACTGGCATGGTGCCTAGTGCCCTCCAACACTATGAAACAGAGCCAGTCTGGAGGCAAGGTAGGGATATCTAGCCATTACTGCCTGGCAGAGCCACAGGAGTCTGAAAAAGCAACATATTTCCATCTACTTCAGGAACATGACCAGAAGATGTGGCAGATACCTTTATTGTTTCAGGGGTCATAGAGACCGATTTAGCCAATAACTCAAATGGAGAGACACCATGCATGGTACTGGGGCCTGGTTTAAATGAAGAAGGGAGCCTAACAACACTGAAGTCCATCCCCTTAGTGTGTGTAGCCACAGGACTGCTTCTATATCACTTTTAGAGCTACCTAAATTTAACTCTGGGTTCCAAGTGTCACACAGGTACTTAAAAAAATCATAGGGAGCTATTATGTCATACCTGAAGAGCAAAGCACCTAAGGATTTAGAAATACCGATTAGAGCTCAGAGCTCAGGAATAAATGTGAGTGCTATAAGAACTTACAATCTAGGCCCTGATTTACTTAAATAAAGCTATTTCTGGAGATTATTAACTACAATTTACAGTAGAAGTTTTGTCTCATTTTACTTTTACTCTTTACTGAGATTATATTAATCAACAGGCAAAACATAACAAACTTTTGCCTTGCTTTTTCTTTAAAGTCCCTTCTTGTTTACAAAGGAGTAATTGCATACTCTTTTAGAGAAGCAACAGAGCAAAACAGTATAACTGATAAGAGATTCTGGTTGTTTTCATAATATCACATTTTTCTAAGAACAACTAAAAATATAACCAACAATATTATCATGCAGATCAGTATTAGGATAAACAGTGAGAACTTTAAAAGTCTTTAAGAATTGTTTTATACAATCCCCAAATATATAAGCAAATTACATATTAAATTCCTTCTTCATGTTCTCCCTTTTAGAAACATACTATTTACTATTTTTTTAAATAAATCAATGAAAACTTAAGATTCCCAATAGAATCAAGATTATCTAAAACAGACCAGCCATTTAAGAAAACTGTGTTATTTTAAAGTCTCTTTAAAGAGATAAAGTCAACTTTTAGTTTTGCATCAGTACACCATTCAGTAAACAAATCATAGTTAGCATAGATTATAACAGATTGAGGACAGGTTTTTTTTGCTATAAAGTTACTTTCTGTTAACAATATCAATGCCTAGATTTCTACTTAATAATGATTTCCTGAAACCAGTCATTTACATTGTAATCTTTCAGTTTGGAAAATGCTTTTACAAACTTCCCATAACCATCCATAAACGCATAGACTAATTACTTCATCTCAAGGCAGCAATAAGTGAAATTCACTTCCACCAACTTTTCTGTAACTTTCTATATGCATTCAAGTCTTGTCGTACATATTTCCACCCTGATTTTATGAAAACCAGCCATCTTATCTTAGGACAAAACACCCTCCCTTAAACACACTTTCTCAAACTTTCTGCTTCTTTCATATCCATTGAAGTCTTGTCTTAGAGCTCTCATTCTGTTCTGTGAAAAACTAGTCATTTCAATTTTAGGCAAAACAATTATTGTTTAAAAGACATTTGTAACAATTTCATTAACCAAAACCTTAAAATGCTCATCATCTCAAAAATTTAATAGACCTAATACTGCCTTATTTTATTAGTATCCCTATAAACCTAGGGAGAGTATACCCAAGTAGAATAAAAACAAAATAATAATAGTTTAAGTAAGAAATGTTTTCTTTTTTTTCTTCTTTTCCTCCATAGGCTAAAACTTCTTTGTTTTCATAATATCTTAAAATTATGAACAACCTCAAAAGCATATTATCTGGCTCTGGAGACTATATTATAATTGTTTTGTTTTAATAGCAATTTAGAAAAACCTTTCCATAGCTTTCAAGGATTTTTCTTTACTTATTGAAATTTGACCATTAGATTATTATCCTCGTCTCAAAGCTGTTAAAATTTAATTGGGGAATTAAAGTACAGGCTATATTTTTAAAAGTTTTATTCTGTAATATCCTCTTTGTCCGTATCATTTTAATTCCCAGGCCTAGCACACAGAATTCTAAGCTTAACTCACATCTCTATCTTTCCACACCCAGCCCATTCCACACAGTTTCCTAAACTTGTTTTAATGAGTCACTGGAATTCAGTTAAGGTTAGGAGAAGACGCTGGGGGCACAATAAGCTATAGAAAGATTATGGAAGAATTCAGAAAAAAAAAACACAACTTTTTAGTTTCCTTCTTTAAACAGCTTCTTCAGTCAGATTTTATATGACATTTTGTCCTGTTCAGATTTTCTAATTTGGGCTGCAGGAGTATTCATTTACCAATATAAGTGCTTAATTTTTAACAAATTGAATAGAGCTCTTTTAAGAATTTTCATTTGTTAATTTGATATTACCATCTGGAGGTATGAAAATATACACTGAACAAACAGACAAACACAAAAAGAGTTAGACACACCAAGAGAAACATAAAACTCACTAATTTGACTCATAATTCTCACTCCTTTGGTATGACTGTGTCCAAGCTCTCCATCATTTCACATCTCTGATTTTTACTGCTTTTAAGATCTCCTCTGGAATCAGTGTTGCCTGTAATATGCAAGCTCATTGTTGGAAACACTTTTATTAGTAGCCAGCAACCATTTAGGAATACCTGAGCAGTATAAATGCAGTTAAGCACTAATTTAGCAGTTTAGATAGACAGATATTTAACACATATATTCTGGATGACTCTTCAGGAGTATACTTAATGCGAAGTTCAGGAGTAAGCTATTGATTCAAAACTGAAAGTTCTTTCTAACACCTTGATAAAAATTCTGATAAAAATAAAATGTGAAATACTTACCTGGCAGGGGAGATACCATGATCACGAAGATGGTTTTCCCAGGGCGAGGCTTATCCATTGCACTCCGGATGTGCTGACCCCTGCGATTTCCCCAAATGTGGGAAACTCGACTGCATAATTTGTGGCAGTGGGGGACTGCGTTCGCGCTCTCCCCTAAAAAAATAAAAAATAAAAAATAAATAAATAAAAAATGTGAATAAAACTTAAAACATTGTCAAAATAACATCCCATAAACTCTTCCAGTTTACATAATTTTGCAATATATTTTCCATTGTGACAAATACGAATAAATTGATGACATTAATTTTCATAAACGTATATACTTTAGCAGTACCCTTTGCCCTTTGAAGCACAGGCTTTTTTCAACTTGGCCTTTAAGAAAAGCTGAGGGATGTTTCTTTATAGAACCATATTCTAGCTATTTTCCTCCTTTTTAATTGCTAGTTAGTTTATTTTAGGGCAAAGTTACTATCTTCTTCCTTAATAAAGATAAGCATTCTACATACTTAAATACTTAAGTTACCAAACTGATTTTGGTAGCTGTCTCCAAGCAAACTTCTTACAACATACAATTACCATCAAGATTAAAGAAATTTATCAGAGTAATGACTCAATTTGGTTATATACAAACATAACTTTTCTTCATTTAAATGCCTAGTACAAAACAGATTCAATTGCAAGATATTATTGAAATTTAAAGACTTATTTTAGGTTACTTTTCACCGTCATCCAATTTATGCTGTGGCCAGGCAACATTGCAATAGAAAATAAATTTCTATTTCTTGAGGAGGTCCCTCCGAATTTAGACCAATTATTTAATATAAAAACCAAAAGAGACATAGCCGGCACATTCTGAGAGTTTCCCATGGCTAGGCAACACCACGAACAGGAGCTCCTCAAAATCAACATGTTCCCTCAACTTCAAAGCAAAAAAATGTGAGGAACCCCAAATCTGAGATCACAGATAATAGGACTCAAATTCATCAGTTCCGTATTCACAAGCTGAGAGCAACTCAAAACTCAATAGTCCCCTCAGAACAAGTAGACCAACAAAGTTAGATTTTTGCATACTTACCTATCCCAGGGAAAGACTCAGCTTCATAATCACCTTCCACAAAGCGCCCAGTGTCTGCCCATGACAGAGATTCACCCAGAACCACCAGCCTGGGTCCTCCAGGAAAATCCCGGAGCAGCTGCTAGGCATGGAGCTGAGGGATCGGGGGAATTCCCACAGCTGTTGAGACACAGATCTGGGCTGTTCTGGGGTGCTGAGTCCCAGAGCAGCATGGTCCCTTCATGGCTCCCCAAAATCTGTTACCTTAAGCATGGCTATTTCCAAAAGAAGGGCCTGCCTGATATCGCGCTACAAAGGAGAAATATTTCTCTTAGTGAGAAGGTGATTTATTCCAAGTGCACAAGCAAGGAACTGGGGGACTCTTTCTAAAACCAGTTCAAAGTGAGAAGAGGGTCTAGGATTTTTATAGGGGGAATAAGGGCTGAGGATCAAATGATGACTGAACAATGCATTCCTGCCATATGGGTGATGACTCTGGCATTTTTTTACAGGGTCTTCTGTGTTATCTCCTTTATGCAAAACTCCTGTTTGATGTCCTGGTTCACAGCCTTTTACCTCAGGGAAGTTGCAGATTTCCTGGGCTATAAGGTGCTCCTAGCACCATTCTGTGATTTTGCTGAGATGTTATCTTATTCCTGACTTTCCTGAGAGTAGAACTGGGAGTTTCTGGTTATTGTCCTTCCATCTAGGAACTAAGAACAAAGAGTAAACTACTAAGATTAGGTTAATAGAAAAGCAGTTCAACTAGATCTGGGGAAGATATTTTAATTTTTCAGAATTGCTTAAGAAAATAAATTTTTAATAAGCACATTTTCCAGCTATCAGTAGTTAATGTGCAAAAGTAGTGGACATCCAATTGCCAAAAGATGGAAACAACCTAAGTGTCTTATCAACCAATGAATGGATAAACAAAATGTGATACATACATAAGATGAAATACTATGCTACTGTAAGAAGAAATGAAATTGGAACACATATGATAACATGGATGAATCTTGAGGACATTATGCTGAGTGAAATAAGCCAGACACAAAGGGACAAATATTGTATAGTCTCACTAATATGAACTAAACACAAAGAACAAACACCTGGAGTTAAAACCTAAAGTATAGATTACTGGGAGTTAGAAGGAGGGCTGAGAAGGGGTACTGATGTGTAATGTATATAGAATTTTTAATTAGCTTGATTGTAAAAGTATGGAAATGGATAGAGTTGATGGTAATACACTATAGTGAGTATAACTTACATGACTGGTTTATAAATGGGATTATGGCTGAAAGGGGAAGTTTAGGGACATAAATGTCAATTAAAAGAAAGCTAGAGAATAATATAGGGACTGAATAACATAGTGAACCCAGAGGTGGATGAGGATTGGGGTTAATAGTACAAATACAGGAATGTTCTTCTATGAGCTAGAACAAATGTACATCACTATTACAAGGTGGTAAGACTATGGTGATGGGTGAACTATCATTGTTATGAACTATAACAAATGTATAATACTAATACATGATGTTAATAATCGGGGGTATATGGAAAAAATATACCAAATATAAGTTATCGACCATACATACAAAAAAAGTACTATGTATCCCATTGAGGCTGATGTGAAAATTTCAGTCAGGGCCCATGGATAGTTAGGTCACACTTTCTGCATCTTCAGAGCACTAGCCCCCCCCCCCCCTTTTAGACACAGAACTGAGGCAGGTTAGTTTTGGGAAAGGAAAGACAAGTCTAAGACCTGGTAGAAAAACATGGCCACAAAACACATGGCTGTGGAACCCTCCCTAGAAACCCTCTGAGAGAAAGACTGCCATCAAGGAGCCTGCTAGAAGGACCTCATGAGAACCCCATTTGGAACGAAATCTCATTCGGGGGTCAAAGGAAAGCCCCAGATATCCTCAAGAGGCCTCACCTTTGGGCCCCCTGGGTAACTGACAGGCGAGGTAATCAATTAGAACGGCAAACAGCTGGGCCCCCCTTCCCCAAACATTAGCAAGGGGAGGAATAATAAGTAGCTTAATAAAGGAAACAACACAAGCAAAATCTCTCTTTCTGGAGGAACCCACGCCTACATTTGGGGATGCGTATTCTGTTATTTTCCCCATTTCTATTCTCTTCTCCCATTTCCTTAATAAACTACTGGCCTAACTAAAACAGCATGTTCTTAAATTCTTTTATATAACATAGCCAAGAACCTAAAAGAATCAAGCTTCATTTGGTGAGCCAGCCAGGAGTTCTAGAGGCAGGTAACCTTCCCCATCTGTGGCAAGAACTGAGTCTAAACTATGAATTATAACTGTTTAGTGCCCTCTTTTGGTTATCCATTTTAAACGGGTTCCCAGATGGGCACCCATAGGACATAATCCTGGGGCAGGGGCCAGGGCGTGGGACCCCTCTGCATCCATGCTATGTGCCCAGGCTTGTTGGGGCTGACGCCAGCCAGGAGGGTAGAGGTGCAGGGCAGGGGCACAAAGCAGTGCACTGCTGAGACAGAGGTCCTGGGCCAGGCATCAGGGGCAGCCGGGCTGCCTTTTCCACCCTAGATGGGGCATCTCCATTCTAAAGCCCCAGCTTTTTTAGCAGCTAGCCCCATATCCAGTGCTGGTGGCCACTGTCATCCCTCAGCAGTGGCAGGAGTGGTGGCAGAGAGCCAGGAGCTTGCACTCCTCCTGGGGAGGCTGCCCTTACACACGCACCTGCCTGCGCATCTGCTCCTTGCTGGCCTGCCTTCCTACCAACCCTACCTGGCTCCCCCAGTCTGGAATGGGGTGGGAAGAGCAGTGGCAGGCAGGGCCAAGGTGAGTGCCATAGGGCAGCCCACTTTCCCTTTCCTAGGGGAGTCACAGGCCAGGGGACTGTGTCCGTACTTCAGCTCCAGTCTGCTTTTTTTTTTTTTTAAACAAATCAGTTTTTATTGATACATATTAATAAAGCAAACAATTTATCCAAAGTGTACAATCAATGGTATTTTGGTATAATCACATTGTTGTGTGTTCATCACTTCAATCATTATTAGAGCATTTTCATTATTTCAATAGTAATTACAATAAACAAAAAACAGACAATCAAACAAAAAATTTCCTCACCTCTCAATCTCTCTATGCTTCCCCCACTACACATACCTGCTGTTTCTGGCTATTGTATTCAAAGTATATAATCAATGGCTTTTAGTATAATTACAATGTTGTACATTCATCATCTCAAAAATTCTAGAACAATTTCATTACTCCAAAAAGAAAGACTCTACACCCCTTAGCAGTCCTTCCTCAGACCTACATAACCACCAATCTCATTTCATCGTCACAAATTGATTTATATTTACATTTCATATAAATGAAATCACACAATATGCAGTATTCTGTGTCTGGTCTCCCCCACCCAGCATGTTTGTTTGTTTGTTTGTCCGATATTAACATTTTGTAGTATTAACTTATATTTGTTCAGCTTCAAAGAAAAATGGTCTTATATATGCAATTCTACTCATATTCATATTTCACATAATATATTTAGTTCATAATAGGGGAGTCATACAGTATTTGTCCTTTTGTGTCTGGCTTGCTTCACTCAACATAATGTTCTTCAGGTTCATCCATGTTGTCATGTTTCAGGACTTCATTTCTTCTTACCACTGCATAATATTCCATTGTGTGTACATTCCACAATTTGTTTATCCATTCATCAGTTGATGGATATCTGGGTTGTTTCCAACTTTTGGCTATCGTGAATAATGCTGTTATGAACATTGGTATGCAGATGTCTATTCATGTCTCTGCTCTCAGTTCTTCTGGGTATATACCTAGCAATGGAATTGCCAGGTCCCATGCCAAGTCTATATTCAACTTCCTTAGGAGCTGCCAAACAGTCCTCTGCAGGGGTGGTACCATCTTACATTCCTACTGACAGTGAATAAGCATTCCTATCTCTCCACATCCTTTCCAACATTTACAGTTTTCTGACTTTTTAATAGCAGCCAGTCTAATAGGTGTGAAATGATATCTCATTGTAGTTTTGATTTGCATTTCCCTAATCTCTAGTGATGTTGAACATTTTTTCATGTGTTTCTCCCCATTTATATTTCTTCTTTGGACAGTTGTCTTTTCAAGTCTTTTGCCCATTTTTTAATCAGATACTTTGTCTTTTTATTGTTGAGTTGTATGATCTCCTTATATATGATGGATATTAGACCCTTATCAGATATGTGATTGCCAAATATTTTCTCCCATTGAGGTGGCTGCCTTTTCACCCTTTTGACAAAGTCCTTTGAGGTACAAAAGTGTTGAATTTTGAGGAGGTCCCATTTATCTATTTTTTCTTTTGTTGCTTATGCTTTGGGCATAAGGTTTAAGAAACTATCATCTACCACAAGATCTTGAAGATGTTTTCCTTATTTTCTTCTAAGAGTTTTATGGTTCTTGTTTTTATATTTAAGACCTTGATCCATTTTGAGTTAATTTTGGCATAAGGTATGAGATAGGAGTCTTCTTTCTTTCTTTTGGATATGGCTATCCAGTTTTCCCAACACCATTTGTTGAATACGCTGTTCTGGCCCAGCTCGGTGGCCTTAACAGCCCTGTCAAAAATCTCTTGACTGTAAATGGGAGGGTCAATTTCTGAGTTCTCGATTCAGTTCCATTGGTCAATCTGTCTGTCCTTATGTCAGTACTATGCTGTTTTTACCACTGCAGCTAAGTAATATGCTTTAAAGTGAGGAAGTGAAAGTCCTTCAACTTCATTCTTCTTTTTAAAGATATTTTTGGCTATTTGGGACCACTTACTCTCCCAAAAAAAGCCAAATAAATTGGCTTTTTGATTTGTGCAAAAAAGGCTGTTGGGATTTTTTATTGGGATTGCATTGAATCTGTACATCAGTTTGGGTTGAATTGACATCTTAATGATAGTCTTCTAATCCATGAACATGGAATGTCCCTCCATTTATTTAAGTCTTCTTCAGTTTCTTTTAGCAATGTTTTGTAGTTTTCTGAATACAGGTCCTTTATGTCCTTGGTTAAGTTTATTCCTAAACATTTGATTGTTTTAGTCACTATTATAAATGGATTTTTTTTTCTAATTTCCTCCTCAGATTGCACACCAGTAGTGTATAGAAATGCTCTTGATTTTTGCATATTAACCTTGTATCCCACCACTTTGCTGAACTTATCTATTAATTCTAGAAGCTTTGTTGCAGATTTTTCAGGATTTTTTAGATATAGGATCATGTCATCAGTGAATAGTGAAAGTTTTACTTCCTTTCTTTCCTATTTGGGTGCTTTTTATTGCTTTGTCTAGCCTAATTGCTATAGCTAGACTGTCTAGCACAATATTGAATAATAATGGTAACAGTGGGCAACTTTGTCTTGTTCCTGATCTCAGAGGGAAAATTTTCAGTTTTTCACCATTGAGTACAATACTAGCTGTAGATTTTTCATATATGCACTTTACCATATTGAGAAAACTTCCTTCTATTCCTGTCTTTTGGAGTGTTTTTATCAAGAAAGGGTGTTGTATTTTGTCAAATGCCTTTTCTGCATCAATCGAGAGGATCATGTGATTTTTTCTTCTTCAATTTATCAATGTGATTTATTACACTGATTTATTTTCTTGTGTTGAACCACGCTTGCATACCTGCAAGCATGGTATAAACTCACTTGCTTGTGGTGTAAAATTCATTTAATATGCTTTTGAATTCTGTTTGCAAGTATTTTGTTGAGGATTTTTGCATCTATATTCACCAGAGATATTGGTCTGTAATTTTCTTTTTTTTTGTATTATCTTTATCTGGCTTTGGTATCAGGATGATGTTGGCTTCATAGAATGAGTTTGGTAGCATTCTTTCCTGTTCAATTTTTTGGAAGAGTTTGAGCAAGATCGGTATTAGTTCATCTTTGAATGATTGGTAGAATTCACCTGTGAAGCCATCTGGTCCTGGGCTTTTCATCTTTGGGAGGTTTTTGATGACTGTTTCAATCTCTTTACTTGTGATTGTTTTGTTGAGGTCTTCTATTTCTTCTAAAGTCAGTGTAGGTGGTTCATGTGTTTCTAGGAATTCGTCCATCTCGTCTTTATTTTCCAGTTTTTTGGCAAACAGTTGTTCATAGTATCTTCTTATGAACTCTCTTATTTCTACAGGGTCAGTGGTAATGTCCCCCCTCTCATTTCTGATTTTATTTATTTGTGTCTTCTCTCTTTAGTATTGTCAGTGTTTGTCGATTTTGTTGATCTCAAAGAACCAACTTTTGGTTTTGTTGATTCTCTCTATTGTTTTTCTGTTCTTGATTTCATTTATTTCTGCTCTGATCTTTACTAGTTCTTTCCTTTGGCTTGGTTTGGGATTAGTTTGCTGTTCTTTTACTAGTTCTTCCAGGTCCAGTCTGCCTCTAATCTTCCTACTACTGAATTCCTCATTTTGCGTTTGTAAAATGCTTTGGAATGTCTTAGAAACTGAAAATGTGTTTGCTAGGAGGTTCTGTTACTTCCCAGCCCTTGGGAGGCCCTGACATTGCCTCAGGGCCCTGGAGGCCATTGACTGGAACAATTGATCTTTAATCTCTTAATGGACCTGTAATGTCTGGTTTAACTGCTAAACTCCCAGGCAGATCCATAAACTGAGGCTACTTAATTAGTAAACCAGCCCCTTTCCTTGGAAGAATCATGTATTTTGGGAGCTTTGGTTGGAGGGTAACAACTCCAAATGTCTCCCACAACCCTGGCTTGGCAGCTTTGGTTCGAAACCTGGGTTCAGGCATCTGCTAAGACCCAGTTCTGCCATGGGGATGCCCAATGGTATGGCTGAGTTCTTAGGATGCTGAGACCAGAGCAGAGGCACCAAACGTCCCCCAAAGCCTACAGGACCTCTGAGCAGTTGCTGTCCCTTAACTTCTTAGAGGGAAAACTATTTTGGGAGCTTTGGAGCATAAAAGTTTAGTCAGACTTGGACTCTGGGATGCCAGATCAGCTGACAAACTCGTCTTCATTTTTCCTAGAATAATGGGCATGGCCTTTAGCATACCAGCAGACTCCCCACTGGGGGATATTCTCAAGAACTGGACAACCTTATCCACCAAAGAGTTGAGGAAGGAGAAACTGATTTTCTGTAACACGATATGGCCACAGTAGGGTCTTGAAAATGGCCACCAATGGCCTGTTAATAGCACTCTAAATTAAACTCTATTTTGCAGTTAAACCTCCTGTGTAAAAGAGAAGAGAAGCAGTCAGAGATTCCATATGTCCAACTCTTTATGGCTCTATTTCAGAACACAAGTTTAAATGGATCTTGCAGGTTGTGTTATGCTCAGGAAGTGAACCATCCCCAAAAGACAGAAGCTGAGAAGGAAGGTGATATCTTAGATGACTCCCTCCTCAGTTCTCCCGGGAGCTGTAACCCAGTTCCCAAACCTAAGGCTCCCTTGGACTCACCTCTAGCCTCTGCACCCCCGCCTTATACGCCCATAGCTAGTCCAGCAGCAGCCACCAGGAGTGGGGCATTTTTTCACCCTACCAGGGAACCCAAGAACGGCTTCTACCTAATAAGGGAAGTAGCAAATAGAGACACAGGAACAATTAGAGTCCATGTTCCCTTCTCCTTGGCAGATTTAGCTCAATGTAACAAGCAGTTGGGGCGATTTTCAGAGGACCCAGTTAAATTTACCAATGAATTCCAGCTCATGATCCTAAATTTTGAGCTAACATGGGGAGATATGCAGGTTATCCTAGCCACGTGCTGCACCCCTGAAGAAAAACACTGCATTTGGGAGGAGAACCAGGGACATGCCAATAAGATGG